>WOVY01010063.1:77500-254846 GCA_013436015.1 Rhipicephalus annulatus | reverse complement strand
CATCTTTTTGCTTCGTCCATTCTATAGAAAAACCCGACAGCGCTAAGTTACATGTTATTGCTAAATTTCGCCCAATTTAAGCCTCGATGACAATCATTGCTGCACCGAATTTACCCCTCACTTCTTTAATCGTAGAAAACGTGGAAGGTATTTTTGTTGAGTAGGGAATCCTACTTCGAGATCGCGCTAGGTGTCGATTCCAGTAGTGTTCGGCATCTAGCGAGGCTGCACGTGTATGTGTAGCCGACGCTGGCAGTAGTCAAATTTATTTAGTGTGTTTATTAAATACAGTTAAATGTTGCGCTTTTCACTTGCTGTGGCGGGAATTCGGGACATGTAAATAGCACGAATGCTTGTGGCAACAGCAGGTCTTTGTTGGCCAACATTGCAACCATGACACTTCCAAATTTTTTATCCGTGTGTTATGTAGTGCCCTTCTGAGTTCTGGCATTCTTATTTTTCCAGCGTTTCGACGAAGACTTCGACGTTTTTGTCGACATTACAGAAGTGGACGTGATCGAAAATAAATCGAGAATAAAAGTCCGACTGACCAGCCAAGTCCGGTGAGTAGTTTTGCATCTTTAGCAATACACTTACAAGCTGCTTGTTGCACACTGCTTTGAGAAAAACGGTGGCTAAAGTTTTCATTTAAAACAGACCTCTCAATTGGATAAGCCTCTTAGCTTGGTAGTTGTAACAAAAAAAGGGTGAGGTGGTTTTTCATAACAGCTTGACAAAATGCAGTTTCTGTGTTGCTATTACAGGATAGCAGATGTTCTGGAAGAGTCTGCACAGCCGTCACAGCCAGCACGGACCGGTGCATACTGCCTCCCAGATGTACCACCAGACATTGCCTGGATGGTAAAATGCCACCAGCCAGGGCAGTACTTCGTAGGTCGCTCTCGAGTACTACAGTGGCTTCACCATGACTTGTACTTATACGACATGTGAGTAATATTTACGTAGATACTGTGCAATATCCTGTTTGAAAGTGCTTTGAAACTTTTCTTCACATTCATCTTTTACCCGCTCTCGTGGGTTAAAAAAAAAGGGGGGGGGGACATCCATGGTGAATAAACAAAAAAAATTGCAGAAAAAGCACTCAAATGCTAGAAAAAATATCTGACATGTCATAGTGCCATCTGTGCAGCTGAAGGAAGCTTCAATGAAGCATGACCCCTTGGTGACAAACCATGGAGTAGTCACAATGCCCACTTGTTTCCTCCCGTGATTAAATATATATTGTTTTTGTTTACATCATTGTGGTCACTATCTTCAAGGTACCAGCTGGTTGGAATGCTGCATAAAGTCTCGCTCAAATGCAAGGAGTAGAAAACAGTGGCATCAAAGTAGTGCCAGTGCCCCCTCCATATCTGTACTGACATTCTTTAATGAGCTAAAAGATCATGGTTTCAGCCTGCTTGTGGTAGCCAGCACAGAAAACTGTGATGACTCTTGAAAACTTTGTATAAGACCCAACAACAGGTATACGAACAATATAGATGCTTCTATGATGCCTTTCAATGCCTGTTGCATTGTTGGTACAGTCGACTCTTGTTAATACGAAGTTCCCGAGAACCGCAAAAAACTTCGAATTAAACGAACTTCCAATTAGGCAGAAATCACAAAAACATGGCATCTTTATTAGGTTCAAAGCCGGCAGTTCTTTACGAAAAGTAGTCGGTCATCTTCGTCTGCTTCTGTTTGCCGAATCTAGCAGTGGAAAGCAGGTTTTGGAAGGCGTAGATGTGCCCAAGTGCTTCTTTAGCGTTGTTCTCCCAAGTGAAAAACCGCTGCGCGAGAGCGAGGCCCGCAGCTACATCGGCAGCCTTCGGTTGTGGCTTGCTTTCAATGTCATCTTCGTCGTCGCTTTGATGAACGCTTTCGTGGGGCCGAACAATCTGCACAATCTCGCTGTCCGTCAGTGCACCGCACGTTTTGACTGTGCTGTCCACGGCGACATAATCTTCAAAGCAGGGGTCACCGAGGACGACGTCAAAGCTGCTGTCACCGAGAGCGGCGTCAACAATGCTGTCGTCAAGCTCGCTTCGCATTTCCACCGGCGGACAAGAAGCCTCTCCCGAAGAATTTGCCACGAAACCACAGGCCCTGAAGCAGTTGGCGATGGTCTCATTCTTCACGCAGCCCCACGCTCGCGCTAGCATGTGGATGGCACTAATTAAACTCGCCTCGTATTGCGAGGACTTATCCATGCACAGAATCATGCGCTCGATGAGATGCTTCCTGTACAGGACATTCACATTTTTGATTATGCCCTGGTCCATGGGCTGCAACACAGATGTCATGTTTGCGGGCAAGTACGCAAGATGGATGGCACTCAAGGCTGGTACGTCCATGTGGGCACTGCATTGGTCGACAAGGAACAACACCTTGCAGTTCGATGATGCGAACTTCCGATCCAGTTTCCTTATCCAGTCCCTGAAAATGTCGGACGTCATCCACGTCTTTCTGTTAGAAGCATAGTCGACAGGAAGGGTCCTGACGCCTTTAAAGCACCTAGGCTTAGCGGCCTTCCCGATCACAAGAAGGCGACATCGTTCAGTGCCAGTCATGTTTGCGGCGATCATAACAGACACCCTTTCCTTACTACGTTTATCGCCAGCACAGTCGTCGTCTTTAAACGTCAGTCTTGTCTGGTAGCAACCGATAAAAAAGCACAGTCTCGTCTGCGATAAAGATGTCTTCCGGCTGATACTCCTCAAGGTACCCGCGAAGATTCTCTGCTTTCCATGCTGCAAATGTTTCCTGGTCGACTGACGCCTTCTCTCCACACACGCTCTTGAAAATCGGGTCATGGCGCTGTTTGAAGCGCGTCAGTCATCCGTCCGATGCAGCGAAGTCGTTGATGTCCAACATTAACGCAAGAGATGAGGCTTTCGCTGGAATGACCTCACCACTGAGAGGAAGTTTGTTGTTGCGTGCCTCTCTGATCCAAATCAGCAGCGCCTTCTCCAAATCCGGGTAGGCGCCGGTGCGCATTCGCTTCCGTGACATTTTAAACTTGTAATTTGCAAAAGCATCCATTATTGATTGCTTGTTTTTTATAAAATTCGAGAGCATGTTAGGCTTAATGCCGTACTTCCGTGCAATGTCTTGCTTGGCAAGGCCTCCCTGCTCTACTTCTTTCAGGACTTCTTTCATCGCCAGATCAAGTGTTCGGTACGAGCCGCGTTTTGCCATTATTCAACGTCGTGGCCAGCCGAACACGAGGAAATAACTTGCGACGCGCAGCTGACACAGTCAACGAAACACAAGCAGAGACGAGAGAACAAGACTGACAGTGAAAGGGATAGCTCGACGTTCGACACGCCGGTGCTGACTGAACAATCTTGCCGCTTCATGCACTGTGGCCCTGCGCACAACGACGATGTCCACAACAGTGCGCTGCGGACAGCTACGATGGTGACGACAGCAGTGCGGTAGTTGTTCTGGCACTTGAAAAATTGCGCATTTTATTGAAACTAACGGTTGCCTCGAGGCTCTAGATTAAAAAATAACTTCTATTTAACCAATCTTGTGGGCTTTCAACTTCGAATTATTGAGCATTTTTTTCTATGGTGTTGCATACAAAACTGACGGGAACACCTCTTGACTTCTAATTAACCGAAAATTCCAATTAAGCGACTTCGAATTATCGGGAGTCAACTGTACATACACTGGATTTCTACTTATCTGAAAATGCCCCGCCATGGTGGTCTAGTGGCTAAGGTACTCGGCTGCTGACCCGCAGGTCGCAGGATGGAATTCCGGCTGCGGCGGCTGCATTTTCGATGGAAGCGAAAATGCAGGAGGCTCGTGTACTCAGATTTCGGTGCACGTTAAGAACCCCAGGTGGTCGAAATTTCGGGAACCCTTTACTACAGCGTATCTCATAATCATATGGTGATTTTGGGACGTTAAACGTCAGATATCAATCAATTACTTATCCAAAAATGCCTTTCTGATGTTTTGTTCTAGCCATACTTTCTGCAGTTATTACCCACAAAGAAACTTGGCTAAAGGCAACCTATTTTCTAGAAATGCAATGCCATTGCAATTGTAACTGTTGCGATTTTTATTCTTTGCATATCAAAGGGGCTCTTGCCCTCATACTCTTCTTTATCGATCTCTCGATAAAGCTTTGGTCTGCTAGTGAGTAACTTACATTCTTGCTTTTGTAAATATTTTTTCCTGCTAGGTACCCTGGGAAATTGTACACAGAGGCAGCACGGGCTTTGATCACCAGATTTCCTAACTTGGCTGATGTAGCGGGGACTGGCTATGTGAGTTCACATATTATTGCAGAATTGATTGCACTGAAAAGCTTGTCTAATAAATGCCTGCTTTTAAGGACCAACAGTGAAGCGAAATCAGTCATTGACAATAAAAAGATAGCTTCTGCAAGAATTTCAGAATTGAACATGGCTCCTCCTGTTCTATAAGCCATTATTCTAAATTGGGACAGGCAGTTACACATGATTAGCCGATGCAACATTCAATAGTGAAATGCTGCTCGCCCTCAAGGTCCCTGTGTGATGATAAATCTGCAGGCTTAACTTTGCTTCTGATTGGAATCATTGCATTTTCATTAAAAAAGTAAAAATTAAAAAATAGCAACGGCACTTTATTACATAAATACGTATTCATGATGTGAGGAAAGGTAATGTTAGAAAGCTGCACTGCCTTCACACCATCAAGTGAGTCTACCAAGAAGTCAGAATCCACTACGTTTTCGGTCATTAAATACCTCCATGAAACTAAGGGAGAGCTTCATATGTGACGATGCATTATCACTAAGAGCATTGTTCGCAGTCCAAAAATGCTTGTGCGCTGCAAGACAGCATGTAAAGTGCATGTGCTGCACCATTCTTTTTTTCTAGTTAGCTGAGTCGTGGTGCAGCAGGTGATGTTGAACATGTGTTGTGAGCCTGCAGGTCATTCCGTTTACAAAGGGAACAACCAAGCAGTGTCATTCGGTTTAGTGAGTAATGAGGAGCAGTGTAAGGAACGCCAACATGCCAAACAACATGGCTGTGGTGATTTCGCTTAGGTGTTGTGAGCTTTGTCTTGTTTTTCTTCCATCTTAATCTTTAAAAGGTGGTGTCCCTTCAACAAAAAAGTTGAGGTGCATGGAACAGCTTAGTTTTCCTCTTTTGGTCGCTAAATGAAGGTGCTCTATAGCAGCTATCTTGCATCAGTGCTTCGTTTTTGATCTCCTGATATGGTGCCGTTCATGTCTTCACAGAAGAGAGAACACCTGCTATAGGGAAAAAAGTCCCGCAATATGCTAAAACAATAATTTGTGCTTGCTTATGGGTGATGGGGTGCAACAGCCCATATGTGTGCCTGTGGCACCACAAGGGCTTAGTGTGTATGCACTGTGTTTTTCAGTGAGCACTAAAAAGTAGAACATATTCAAACTGTGCTCACCGCACCACAGTGGCTGCTTTTCATTTAGTGGTGAAGTGCAGAAAGAAAAAAGGAACATCCCAGTACTAAGAACAACTTCTTGCTGGGCGAGTTGGTGCATGTCTGTGGTTTGTAATGTTGCACATACAATCGAACAAACACAGGAAGTAAAAAAGCGTAAACGGAAAGAGCGCAAACTATCAACTGGCTTTATTCCTTTGGTTGCTGTAAATATATGCACATTTAGCACATGTCCCAAAAAAATTTGAAAGAAGGTTTGTTTACATAGACGTATGTATATGTAAGGCATATCGACATGAGGCGTGTATTGGCCCATAATCGCAATGCTAACGTGTTGCTGCGTCTCTTGCAGCACACAGAGAGGAACTCTGAATGTAAGGAAAAATGGTAAGCCGTAAACTTTGTCCCTTGATTTTTATTTTGTTTTCAAGCTGATGGCCTTTTCAGCATGAACTCCAGCTACTGCTCTCAAAATACGTGTTTGCATTCTCCTTTCTATGCAAGTAAGACGTGCAATAGCATTTGTATTCGTGTTCCCATAAATTGTTGCATGCCAAAGCAAGGCAGTTTTTGCAATGTTTCCGCTAGCAGCTGTTTACCAAGTTAAGGCGACTCATACACTTATGCAGAAGCCACCTTCATGCAACGAACTTTATCACAGCTAATTGTGTGTGCCTACGTTTCATTGCATGTGCTGAGCACATCGCATGCTTGAAAAATGTACGCAGTCATGCGCAAGTCATCCCACTAACCGATGGCATGCACTTGCTTCTAATTGAGCATGTGCCGTTACCCAAACATAATAAACAAAACACATCAACGAAATATAGGCACACGCAATTAGCTGTGATGAAGTTAATTGCATAAAGGTGACTTCAGCGTGTAACATAAGCTTCTCCGTCACTTGGTAAATGGTTGCTAGCGAGAACATTACAAAAACTGCCTTACCTTGGCACGCAACAATTTTCGGGAACACGAATGCAAATGCTATGGCTCGTCTTACTTGCATAGAAAGGAGAATGCAAACACGTATTTTCGAGAGCAGTAGCCGGAGCTCATGCTAAAAAAACCATCAGCTTGGGGAAAAAAAAAAAAAAACAAGGGGCAAAGTTTACGGCTTACCTTTTTCTCTTCAGCACTCAGAGTTCCTCTATGTGTGCTGCAAGAGACGCAGCAATACGTTGCCATTGCGATTATGGGCCAATACACGCCTCTCGTCGATACGTCTACGTAAACACACGTGAGCCTGTGTGTACTGCGCCATGTGGAGCCTCTAACATAGCTGCTATGCACACAACGGCGGACAGATGGCAGCGATTTTGCATAAGGCCTATACTCGCACATAGTACTTCAAAGCACCAGCATTTGCACGCCAGCTCAATATTTATTGATCAGAGGTGTGAGCTATCGAAAAGTCAACAGGCAGTGGGGATTCCTAGAAATTTTCGATAAAAATATTTCACGTGAGTCATCTCTTTCAATAAAAATATTCTCACCGAGTTGCGATCGCTAATATTTCATATTTCAAGGAACGAGATCGAAAGGTGTCAAGTAAGGCACAGAGCACACGAGATATTAGTGGTAAACAGCATTGACACAAAGTTCAAGGAAGTCAATTGCATGCAAATGGACTCACTGGCTCACTGAGACTGATAAACAGCGCTAGTCTGAGTTTTGGTGTCTCTGAGTCCGAGCGAGTCCCAAGGGCAAAATATATTTCATGAGTGAGCGTATGTGAGCTCTTCATCTTTGCCGACCTATGTGTGTGCCATTTCACATGCTAGATGGTGTTAGTTGCATCCGGCGGCTTGTCGTTCTCTTAGCTCTTTCAAACTGAAGGTGCAACTAGCTGACAATAAGCACACTACTTATGTGTTGTGAACTGCAGCAATCAATGGACTGTGGTATGAATAATTGGCCACCAGAAAGCTATTGCAAAAAAAAAAATAACTGCACTTCAAAATTGTTGTCACAGCCCTTTTAAGGGACGTGGCAATGAAAATTATCTTTATTTATGAGGCCAAAGGGATGAAATTCGGCATGCAGATGTCATTTGTTGTGCTGATATCATAACTGGAATCGGTTTTGAGCTATCTAATGTACCTCTTGAGTTACAACACTTGATAGACTCTCATTGTCATCCCAATATTAATTAGCTAATTAGACATAAGCTTGTCAAAATTTTTGCATAAGGATATTCACAAGGCTTCATTTTGTGCCATAATGCTATTGGTTTATTTTTAATATTTAAATAAGCACACAAATTTTTTTAATGTCCCAGACATATTGTCTTACCAACAACTTTTATAAAAAGCCAATTAGAAAAGTCCGTATGATGTGTACACAAATATGGACAGCTTTACCGCACTCACCCATGTTTGAGAATCTAAGTGCAAAAAACGGAATGGCTATAGCTTAATTTGTTGTGAAATGGCATAGGGATGACTGACAGCAACTGCTCAAAAAATTGAAAGCTGAGAAAATGGAGCCCAAAGATTTTGGAGCTAGAAGTTGATAGAATGGAACTCTGAAGGAAACTGGCTTTATTTTTCATTGGAGAAATGCATCTTTGTGGCTATCTAGAGCTCCAATTTGTCCTCTTTATGATGCCAATATGGGTGGGCACTGTGGCCAAGGGAGAGCTTCAAATTTGCATCTTGCTATGCCCAATTTTCACATAGCTTTTTTTGACGACATCCCACTAGTGAAATGCTTGTTTCTCAACTTTTACTGCTTATTTGGGTCTAAAATCACACTATGATGTGACACATGGTCTCAGGATTGCAGAAAAGAATAATTGAAAAACTGAACATTTTGACCAAATTACGATTCCCATTGGCCAACGTCTCCCCTTAAATATGCTCTAACACAATAATCATGTTCTGGCATAAGCTATTTGAAAATATTTTGTGCACTAGAATCCGATTTCAGAGCAGACATAGTGTTGAAGTTATAATTATGCGCCTAAAATACCCCCGAGACCAAATTTTGAAACTCAGGTGCATGTGTGCGATAGTCCTGCATGCGTGAGCACTCTTAGTGATTATTAGCGAGAAATGTTTGCCGTTAAATATTTTAATTTAATTTCAAAGTAAGCAGAGTGCGGCATCTGAGTTTGGCATCAACTCGCAACATCACCACTAATATGACAGAGACAGAGCTCCATGTGATGTTTCGAAAGAAAAGCGAGTATTGTCAACATCACAAGATGTCATGCAGTGCCCGCGTGCACATATACACCAACTGAAATCTGGCAAGGACTATTTTTTGTCACCTCTCCCCACGCTGTCTTGTCACGCTGCTCTCAATGTGGTAAGTTGTTGCTTCGGCCAGGATTGCTCTTTTTATTTTTCTGGGGGGAAGGGGGCACATATTTAGCACTGGCATCGTTTCATTGTTTATCACACATGGGGCCCAGTTTTTATAACTGAGAACAACACCATGGCTTAAATGCACATTATCTCGCACTCTCTCTTTCTCGGGACACTGGTTGCTTGTTGGTATTTAGGGGAGCATTTTGAACTGACATAAAATTGTTCTAATTCAGTGATGCTAGCATTATTTATACAATGCATTTGAGCATTAATGATTCAATTTTGGGATGTCCAGACACAAAGCTAACAAACTGCAGAAATGAAGGAAAGAAGTGTAAACTTAAGGGCTCATTTTTTTGTAAACAGATTATTCCAAGAACTAACAGACAACAACGCCAAGGAAAGTATAGGGAATGCTATCAGAAGTAACTGTAATGTAAATGTTAATAAAAGTGAACGAAAAAATAACTTGCCACCGGCACGGATCGAAGAGTGTTCCACACTCATTGTAGTGGCAATGGGCAACAACTGACTGACCCTCCCACGTTTAAATACACATATAGTATATACCCATAAGGTGGATGGGGGGATGACCACCACTGTGGCTCAGTGGTAGAGCATCGGACGCATTATTCAAAGGCCTTTGGGCCGGTACCTGCCAGTGGCAAGGTATCTTTTCGTCCACTTTTCTTTTGTCACATTTACATTACAATTACTTTTAATACCATCATCTATACTTTTCTTGGCATCATCACCATCTATTCTCATTATTAATCACTTAAACTGGCAGTAATGAAGTTACAAGCAGAACATTCAGTGTAGTTTCCCTTTAAGCTCAATAAGTACCCTTGTGGGGTCAGAAAAAATAAAAACAAAAGCAGAACAGAGTGCCGGGGAGGTAAATTTCTTTTTTCATATTTCTGTTATAAGTTTATTGATTAGAGCAATGTTTATTTTCAAAAGAAAAGGGATGAATCAATAACAACTTTCCGAAATACTTTTATTATGTGATCTCACTCAACCAAACTGTGATGACAGCTGCTGCAGTGGCACTCATTCCTTGTACTTGTTGCCAGTCATACTTTTGTGTGTGAGGCGATCCATGATCACATGATTGCAGTTAACCTATTTAAATAACATATTTAGTAACTCTCTCGTGCTTTACAGGATTCATGGCGAGAAGCTCTAAGATTTAAAGCCAAATATGAAAGGAAGAAAATGAAGGCATTAACAAAGGAGAACACAGAAAAGAATTCCGCGGAAGAAGAAGCCTACAGAGGACGAGTGCACTGCTCCTCGGCGCACTGAGAGGCCTAGTGTACGTATTTCAAATTTTGCCACAGCCCTGCAGACATCAGGTTTGTCTTTGCCATCTGGCCAACAAAATTTATCTGTGCTTTCAGGCAGCTGTCTTGGCTGACGCAGAAGATGCCGAGACCATTGCTGGTCACGTTTTGGCAATGACGAAAGAAGTTGCAAAGGCCAGGCCGACATGGCCTATATTGAGGACTGTATGAGCAGAACTTTGGCAAGCAGAAGGGAGTGGGTGTCCCAAGACAGCCCATCTGTTGATGACATCATTAAGAAGTACCCCTGCTCTTTTAATCGGCTCCATCGTAAGTTTTTCAGTGTGCATTCATGAATCGAAAGTGGCTAAAAAGTGCCCAGGGAAATAGCATGCTCTGCTGTTTCGGCCACATCCATCCATTCTTGAGATGTTTGTTTTGCAATTATTTGTTGTACAGTTGTTCTAAGTATTTTATTAGTTCATCAAGCTTTTCAAAATTTTTATTCTGCAGTTTATTTGATATAAACTATTGAATGTTATTTACTGACTGTTTGAAATTGTTCACTTTATGCTAACATGATGCATATGTACAATGGCTTGAACAAGAATGCAGTAAAACCCTAATGTACATTTTTGATTAAAGTGTAAAAAGTACACCTAAGATGTGAAAAAAACAGGAAAAATGAAAATAATTTAGCATTGCTGAGCTGTATGGGTTTATTTCATTGCTTACACTTATTGCTTTTACTGTTGCGTGGTTCTGTCCAACACACAACCCGAGAGTCTGCTTGTTTAGGGAATATCAGGGAAGCTCGAAACACAGAAATCGCTTGTTGTGACGTCAGATGGGGCAGAAAGGGGATACAACATCCTTTCTACCTACTGATAGCATGAAGCGAGTGAAAGCAGTGTTTGAGTAATATTTCAGTTCATCAAGAAGCAATGGAGAGTGGCCTCTGAACTTGACGCAATATAGAAGTCGCACAAAGAGAATATAAAAGACGAAGCAACAACTGCAAACCTTTGGCAGATAGCAGAGCAACTCTTGGATTTGTAATCTAGAGTTGCCAGTTCTGCTTATAACAGGAGGATTCGGGCTTCTTTTTCTGCCGATTTGTTTGGAGAATTTTTTCAGTCGCCTGTCGCGTTTTAGTTTGGGGTAATTTGCATTTCCAGCAAATATAGTTATTTTAGTTGTCACGTTCCAGAATCCACATTTGTCATTTACTAATAACATTTTTGTTGACTGAAACGTGAATGCATAGGCGTTTACAGGGTTCCCCATAAAGGGGGCCAAAGGTTCGTTGCAGTGGCCCTCAACCCTACTAAGTCTACGTATGGGGAAGATTTTTTGCTCCCCCTTCCCTTAGGTGACTAGGTGAGCTAGGCTGGCCCCTGTGACCCGCTTTCCATGTGCAGGCCTATGGTTATGTGTTCAAACATATGTTGAGGGAAACTCAAGTAAACGTCAAATATATGTCGGGGGAAAATTATAAATAACGTTCATCATGCCATGGCAACATAATGGAAACCATGCTAAGAAGTATCTATGTGCCTTTTGTTGATAGTCTTGTATATTGATTCAAGAAATCGTGGAACCACTAGGATTATGCCAAATAGGCCAATTTAGTGCTTCAGCACTAATTTGTGAATGCAAGATGAACTTACTGGTACATTAGTGACAGTAAAAGGGTCAAATAAAACTTGCAACATTGCCTGGTGCATTTACTCATGACAATCAGTCAGTTGTTCGAGTGCCTGGTGTAATACCGTAGAAAGTCTAGTGCTACGGCAGCCAAAGTGATCACTACTTCACGATACCTTTGCGAGATTGTCGCCTTATTTGCCAATGTTTGGTAGCTACAACATATCACTGTTGGCATTGTTTTGTGTCATTGTGGTTTGTAGGAGATGGCCGAATGCCCTGCAATAGTGACTTTGAAAGCAGTTGTCTAAAAAAATGGCTCCTGTGCCAGCTCATCTTAAAGCTATTCTCTAGTACATGCATTGCCACACTCAGCCACAATCTAGTTGACAAATGGAAATTCAAATTAAACTGTGGAAGGTTAGAGTGGCATCATCCACAGAAACATGGTAAATTTATGCTATTTTATTGGCATTATGTGATTCATTTTGAGGGCTGTAAAAGAACAACTAAAGTGCATGCAGCACACCCATTCAGGGGAAAGCGAATGTGTGCCAAAATTGGCAAGGTGCATGCTTTGATAATTTATGTTAATTTGGCTTGCTGTACAGAGCAGCATAAAGTATTTTTGAAGGTTTTGCAGTAAGTCTGCAGTTGTCCTTGCTTATATTAAAATTTTATAGTATACTTGTTTATGACACAAACTGGTGGTGCGTCACTGATGTTACATCCCTTTGTCTCTGCACTTTTGGCTATAGTCACTCATATTACATCATAGCGACAAGCTACTAACATCTAGATTTTCAATAGCTATATTGACCAAGCGGCAGGAATGAGTAATCTGTTTGCTAAACAGCTTATTTCGTCACTTGCTGCTTCAATGCATCGAATTCCTTGGCAGGACTTACGAAGATTATGTCCTGCTATGTACTTTACTTGTGAAACTGGCAGATAGTAACCTCCGCATTTTATTTCAAAATTGCCCTTTTGTGCTTGGTAGGAGTAGGTCGAACCTTTTTATAAAAGACACTGATTTAAAATAGAAATTGGTATAAGAGACAGCAGTGTGTCTACATTGAAATAGGTGTTGATAAGAAAATGCATAAGTGATACCCATGCTTATAAGAAACACCGCATAAAAGACAAGAGTTGCTCCTCAGTACAAATTTCTTATAAAGGGGTTCAACTGTATTTGAAAGTGGCTTTGTTTGTCTTTTTGAAAAATTAACAAAAAGCTGGTATTAAGAAGACCGGCAGAAAGAAAGAAATTTAGACAGTAACAAGGTTAGTTGAGCACACTAATAACAAATGTCTGGTATGTTCCAAGGAACCATAAATATACTCAGCTCAAATGCATTCGCTAGCAGTTTATCTCACATCCATAGCACCATGGTGCTGTGGATGGCACTGCAAATCCAAAACTTAGAAAGTATGTCCCATTTCAGAAAACTGTTGCAAGGTATGAAAATGATGCTTCAAAGCCTTTTTCATAACCTGGTGCACAGTCTCATTTCCTAATATTTTTTAACTGCACACGTATCTGAGCACTTCTGCAACTCCTTAAAAGGGAAAGATATTATGCATTTGTAGCACGAAGCTCAACCGAAATCCTCGTGTATCTTTTAGGATGAAAGCTTTGTTCTGTCCATGGAAATGTTGAGGAATCCATGAAAGTTTTTTTGTAGCTTGGTGCTACAAATGTGTGGTTGTCCATTTTTGTTTTTGTAACAGTAACCCGTCTTGCCACATTGCAAGAGCCCATAAAACTGATTAACATCATCTTCAGCATTTTTATTCATATTACTGTAATCGTGAACCTGACTACACGTTTTGCAGTGCTGTGACCTTGTGCAATGTTGTACCGCAGATGCAAGTAAGTCTATAGGGTTTACCGTCATTAAAATGCCTTATGAAAATTTTATAGGTGCAGCTGGAATTCAGGTTGCTTACCAAAGTGCCCATAATGGAGAAACTGGAAGAATTCTTGGGGCCTGCTTCAGGAAAAATAGTAAAAATAGCCAGACAGAAAACGTCACATGCAAAACTTTCTGGAAGACCTCGATGCTGTTCTTGTCGATGCCCTCTGAAGATGCATCCGAGGGTAATTTCAAACATTTCTACGCTAACATTACCACCTTTCTTTGTATCTAGCTTCCAGTAGCGCCATTTCTTCCGATTTTACGTCAAGCAAATTGGGTGCTGTAAAATTGAATGTATTAGGCAAGATTTGTTTGCACAGTTCTACATTGGTTGACTCAGAGCATGCGTTCGATTAGTCTATCACTATATGCACTTGTTTTGAAAATGCAATGTCACACTCCTAGAAACTGGCATTAAGTGCCAACGACGTGATTACAGGTAGCTATTACAGAGATCAATTTATTTCAAGAGCTCATGTACAGAAGCAATAAAAATTGCTTAAATATCTCAGCTGCTGAAGATCTTAAACTGCCTCTATTTGTGCAATACATTCACCACTGCTTGAACTTCTCAGCTAAAGCTAGGTTGAAATACAGTTCATTCTGTGCTCAAACCAATAAAATAAAATTTAAGAAAATAAGTTTTGTTCAATGATGGAACCAAAACTGAAGCACAGATGAGCACAAGCAAAAGACCAGAATGTTGGAAACAAAGATTACAGAAGAGGCAAAGTTCTGTATTTGTTGTGTGCCATGTGCGTTTAATTGCAAGCACAGCCTGCACGCCCACACAACGAAGTTGGTTGGTGGTCGATATAATGATGCTCACTTATTCTTGACGAAGTAGGGCAGTGACGCTCTTCCGTGTTTTAGTATCGCGGCTGAATGTGGGTGAATTTCATTTCTTCTCAAATATTACTAGAGGTCGGTTTTTGAAAATTTCTAAACTGCAATGGGATTTTTGCATGAATGAATTCAATACTCCCATTTCACAAAATGCCTACCCTCCACTAATAAAAAAAGGTAATTTAACATTCTTACATACAGTTCAAAGTGATTTCTTTAGTCTTTTTAAAGGGGTCGTAGCAGGCAAGATGGGTGCCACTGTGTTTTCCAATACTTTTCTTGAGTTTTCAATTTATTTCTGTGCATTCTACATTTGGCAATGGCAAGGATTAAAATTCGTGCCAAAATTTTTTCACATCTGAAAGCACGAAGATGTAAACTGCATCTTCTAAAGTACGATAAAAAATTTTGTTATATTATGTCTTGCAGTGCTATCCCCAATGGGAATTAGGTTCTGCTGCTTAAACACCATAGCAATACACAAACTAGTTGTGTAGTAATGTAGATGTAAGTAAGCACGTCTACTCCTTCTCACTTCACATTAGGTATCCAGCTGGTCTGTGGTGCACGTGACTGTGAATTTCGCTTGGCTGGGTGACCCTGCATACTTCCTAAGTTGAGTGTAGTTACCATGACTACCCCATAAAAGATAGTCAGTCATGTACACCATTACAGCCTCTATGTTTCTAGTGAGTTGCTAAAATGGCAGTTGAATCCAGCTTTGTAGCTTTTGCATTTAAGTACTTTTTGAAACAGTGCAACTCACGGTTTTTTCAGAGGTGATGCTCACTGCTGCTATTTGTGTCCTTCCGGCAATGGTGAAGGAAAGAATGGATGCTTTCATCTGCAAATTTGTGAGTATAATTCATAGTTTGTATATTACTTTCCCTGTGAACTGCAGTTGTGAAGTTGCCATCTGTGATAAATGTTTGCTATATCTTTTGCAAGTGAATTGTTGAAAAGCCTTTCAACCAGCCATGTCCAAGACGACTTTCACGTACCATTTATGCATAGGTTACCCAGTACAGTAGAAGCCCGCCATAATGTAGCCCGCTCGGAGGCTACATCACTGTCAGCCACTCTTTGCATTGTTTTTATAGGATTCAATGAATCGGTATCTCCACTGTTTGAAATGCCATGAACTGGCACTCCAAGCTGACCAGAGTGGGCACGTTGATTTTTTATGCAGCCCGAACTGGCTTAAGGATGCATTCAGTGATGTGATGTTGTGTATCGCGAGCCATGATATGGTTTTTATTCGTGTCACCATAAGCATAGATCTTAGAACCTGTGTAATGCTATGTAAGCACGGCATCTGTGCCACCGTCGTCATCCCCAGCCTATTTTTTGTGTCTTCTGCAGAATGAAGACCGCTCTAAAATTATCTCCAATTTACCCTTTCTTGAGCAAGCCGATTCAGTTTCATCCCTGTGAGCTCCCTAATTCTGTCGCTCTAGGTGATTCCCTGCCTTCTCGGCTTTTCCTCTTTTTTTTTTTTGCATTCATTCTGCTTCTCTTGCCCCCAGTTGTTTGTTTTACTCTTTGTATGGCCGCACCAAGTTTATTTCTTTCAACCTGCAGTACCCGACTGTCTCACCCAATCTGGTGTTTTCTAATAGCTTAATGTTTTACCAACCATTCCTGTTTCATGGTATGGTACATGGTCCTTAAAGGGATACTGAACAAATTTTTGGCCACCAGATATTCAATCAAATTGGAAGTGGGGTCCTCAAAGTGATCGGGACAACCTTCATTCCAGGCAGAAACTACAGGGAAATAATGAATTTAATGCGTTTTAAACAAACTACTACCGCATCCAGCAGCCACGCCGTTCACTACAGGAGGTGATGTTTCGTGACGTCATACCCACCCGAGATGGCACACTAACAATGCGGGCCCTCTACTCGCTCATCTCCCCCTGCGGTTCCTAGAACCGGTATGAACAGCAGCGGTTGCAAACAGTTCTCCTCCCCGCCGAGGCCAAGTAGCTAGGCAAAGCATCAGTGCTTTTGGGAAAGAGTGAGAGAAGAGGACAGGAACTCGTGCGCCCTGCATGTTTCTCGGCGAATGTGATGGCAATGGTTTCCACTCGCACACAGACGCCACGGGTTGACAATTCATGAAAAATACAGGCAACTGTTCAAAAATATGGGAAATCAACTGTTTATCAGAACAGTCACATCTTCTGATTATAATCACGAATTTTAGTCAGTTTTCCAATTTTTGTTCAGTATTTCTCTAATTTTTATTAAGTTTCCCTGTTAGGCTCTAAGCCCAGATTACTTGTTGATCTGGTGGTACGTAGAGGTTTGCATACTTTTCATTTGAGGAACAGTGGCTGATTCCCTGTCATGATTTGAGAATGCATGCTTTATGCACTTCTGCCCATTTTTAATTTTGATTAATTTTTTTTCATAAATAGGCTCCCCTTATAGGTTTACATACGCTTGTGCAGACTCCAGGGTAGGCAGCCAATAATGAACTCTTTTTTCTTACTATTAGCTTTGTTGATGGCATATTCCTTTTTAGGCATAATTTTGTAGTTCTTGATATATATAGTCAATCTTTTTTTCAATTCACTGCCATGTGTTAGCTCACATAGTTCTAAAGTGTTTTTGTGCAAGGTTTTTGCAAATTAAGGGCACCTAGGCCAGAAACTGCATGGTCTTATCGCACTCAGTTTACTTGTGGGTTGTTTCTGTTGTCATGCTAGCATGCCATGCCTGCTCAATTTTTTATGCCTTCAATGGAATCTCTTACAATAACATTTTCATCGATAATGCAGTTCTAAATGGAGTTCTAATGCAGTTCGATAATGCAGTTCTAAAAGACAATCTAAATATGATTGTATGTGCCAGTACCCCTATATATAGCCAAACAAATTGGAGTCATGTAGCTTTGTTATATTTTGCGTAACTGATTGCCAAATTCGAAAAAGCAGCAGAGCAAGTAAGCGTGGCACCCCACCCTCTCCGTCATTATTAATTTACTGTGCTTCGAACAATTTTTTTTACAGCAAAACCAATTGCGGATCTCTTCTTTCCACTGATCAAACAACAATATAAAATTCTGAAAAAAATTTAAGAGGTCGACCAGCCATGGTTTGTTCAATCTTACGTGGAATCACACCTTTTTCTTTTTTTTTTTCAGAACGAATTATTGGGTTGTGTGTAAACAAGACCAGTCACTAAACTGTGGATAAGCCTGTAGCCTTAGTGCGAATGCTTTATGAATTATTAAGAATGTTCCTTCTAGTTGGAAGCATGCTTTGCAAATTAATTTCAGTTTCATTTATTGTCAGTGTGCCGTAAAACATTACGTTTTATCTGTTCCTACATAAAGGAGCTGTTGTAATAATGAAGCAACAAGTTTTTTGTTGAAGTGTGCTTTTTTATTTTTGTAGGACCCCACAAAGACGCACTACGTGCCCACAGTCACATTCATGGGAAATGTGTTGACATCTGATGCATTTGCTGTGAGGCTGGAGGACATCGAAATTGCAGAGAAGAGCCTCTTGGCAGCAATTTCCACCCAGATGGCACTATACTGGGCTACCAATATAGTTTTTGATAAAAAAGCTCAACGAACGTTTGACGTTCTATCCCGCGCTCTTAAAGTGAAGAGTGGCCTACGGCCAACACCACTAGTCAGCGTAACACTGACCACCCTGAGCCATTAATGAACAAAGTTTTTTGAACGAATAGATGTGGATTTCTTATCTCTCCTGGAGCCTCTGTGCCAGACATGGCGCAACCTAATGAAAATCATGTTCTTGAAAACTTTTTTTCATTTGCCGCTGGGAGAGCTTGACGGCTGGTTTCTTAAAGAGCACTCGCACAAGTAATGAACTACATTGAGAGACATCGATCATGAGCAACTGCATGCGACTCTGATGAGGAACGTTGTGAAAGAGTAACCATCGCTCTCATTGGCGTGGAATATCCATTCTTCCCTGCGGGACTCATGGGAAAGAGTAACAATTGCTCCAATTAAGAGCACTCAGAGAGAGCAAGTGTTACTCCTGTGAGAGTATTCACAGAGCATATTACTCCTTGTAAAGAATAACCATCGCTCCCCGGGGAGTATTGATAAAGACTATCTGTTACTCCATCAGGGGCATACGGAAGGACTAAGCGTCACTCCCATAGGAGCATTGACAGAGAGTATCCATTGCTCCTTCTAAAGAGTAACCATCACTCCCCTGGGAGTATTGATAAGGACTATCTGTTCCTCCATTGGAAAGAGTGTCACTCCCATAGGAGCATTGACCAAGAGCATCCGTTCCTCCTTGAGGAGTTTAGGAAGGGAGCAATGGATGCTCTCATGCGGTGTAATTGCAAAGAGAACTGTTGCTCCCCTGAGAGTATTAAAGAAGACTATCTGTTCCTCCTTTCAGGAGTATTGGGAAAGAGTAACCGTCACTCCTGTGGGAGTATCAAATAAGACTATCCGTTACACCTTTGAGGAGTATTGAGCAAGAGTAACCATTGCTCCCATGGGAGTAGTGACAGAGCATCAGTTGCTCCAGTCAGTTACTCTCTGAAAGAGCAACTGAAAATGGGGAGTAACGGTTCCTCCCGTCGCAGTTACTCCCGAAATGGTGCAATGGGTGTGGCAAGTCAGTTACTCCTCTAAAGGAGTAACCTCGACCCCCCTTTTCCTCCTTTACTTTTTAGAGTGTGGGCGTCACCCGGGGTATTAGTGAAGTAGAAAGACGAGACCGTACGTTTTTGTGTCGATTACCGTAGCCTGAAGAAAATCACAAAGAAGGACGTCTACTCTCTTCTATGTATAGCCGACGCACTGAACCATCTGCCCAACGCGAAGTACTTTTCTTCGATGGACCTCAAAACGGGCTATTGGAAAAAGGAGGTTGGCGAGAGAGATCGAGTGAAGACGGCCTTTATCACACCAGACAGCCTCTTGGAGTTTAAGGTCATGCCACTTGGTTTTTCC
Organism: Rhipicephalus annulatus; assembly: GCA_013436015.1. NCBI lineage: Eukaryota > Metazoa > Arthropoda > Arachnida > Ixodida > Ixodidae > Rhipicephalus > Rhipicephalus annulatus. The sequence continues at coordinate 235,448 of WOVY01010063.1, read as the reverse complement.
TCGGCGCCTGCGACATTCCAGCGCGTTATGATTATCGTGCTGGCTAGATCGAAATAGCTGACTTGCCTCGTGTACTTGGGTGACGTCGTCGTGTTTTCCTCCAGCTTCGACGAGCATTTTCAGCGCCTTGAAGCGGTACTTGAAACTATCAGCACTCCTGACTAACCCTGAAGCCAGAAAAGTGCCGCTTCAAGTACGAAGAGCTGTTGTTTCTGGGACACGTGATAAGCAAGTCTAAAGTCCATCCCGACCCGCGGAAAACATCCATCATCGCTGATTTACCGTAACCTACTGACAAGAAGGCTGTACGCCGATTCCTCGAATTGTGTGCCTATTACAGGCGCTTCGTGAAACGTTTTTAACAGATCGCCGATTTGCCGATTCACGAAAAGCAACGTCGAATTCAGGTGGGAAGTGGCACAAGAGGAAGCATTTCAGGCACTTAAACAACGTCTTCAAACACCACCGATACTTGCGCATTTTGACGAACACGCCGAAACAGAAGTACACGCCGACAGAAGGAGCGTAGGACTCGGCGCATTCCTTGTGCAAAGGACTCGCGGTGTGAAAAAGGTCATCAGTTATGCTTTCCGGTCGCTATCCAAGGCCGAGGCAACTGTTTTACAACAGAAAAGGAGTGCCTTGCCATCATTTGGGCAGCGTCAAAGTTTCGCCCCTACCTCTACGGCAGGTCTTTCAAAGCTGTGAGTGACCACCACGTCTTGTGTTGGCTAGCTAACTTGAAAAAATCTTCGGGTCGCCTCGCGCGATGGAGCCTTAGACTTCAAAAATTCGACGATACCGCCGTTTACAAGTCTATAAGAACACACTCTGACGCCGACTGCTTGTGTCGTGCTCCCGCCAAACCAGCGCTGCCCGACGGTCTGAATGAGGACAGCTTCTTAGGAACAATAACTGCCGGCGACTTCGCTGAGCAACGGCGAGCGGACCCGGAACTCAGAAGCCTTGTGGAATACCCTGAAGATAGCAGCAAGACTGTTCCGAATGTTTTCAAAAAAGAACTGGAGTCGTTCTTCTTGCGAAACGGAGTTCTCTTCATGAAGACCTTCTCGCCCCTTCGAGCCGACCACTTTCTCATGGTCCCTTCAGCAGTGAGACCAGAAGTACTCGAGGCCATACACAACAACCCGACGGCTGGACACCTCTGTGTTTCCCGTACGTTCGCAATATTACAAGGAAAGTACTACTGGCCACGACTATCCGCCGGCGTCATTCGCTACGTCAGGACCTACCGCGACTGTCAACGACGAAAGATACCGCCGACTAGGCCAGCCGGAATTGTTCAGCCCATCGAGCCACCTCGCCAGCCGTTCCAGCAAATTGGCATGGACTTACTGGGGCCGTTCCCGGCGTTGAATTCCGGAAACAAATGGGGCGTTGTAGCTACCGACTACCTCACACACTATTCCGAAACAAAGGCCCTCCCCAAGAGCAGTGCCTCCGAGGTACAAAGGTTTTTCGTCGAGAACAATGTTCTGCACCACGGAGCTCCACAAGTCGTCATTACAGATAGAGGTTCAGCCTTTACGCTGGACCTAACTCAGGCGATCCTGAGGTACAGCCAGACAAGTCACCGCCGCAACACCACCTACCCTCCACAGACCACCGGCCTCATCGAGCGTCTTATTAGGACCATCGCTGATATGCTGGCTAAATACGTCGACGCCGAGCACAAGACGTGGGATGGAATCCTTCTGTAGGTAACCTTCGCGTACAATACCACAGTACAAGAAGCGATGCAGATGACGCCGTACAAGGTGGTCTATGGAAGGAGCCCGGCAATAACACTCGACGCTGTGCTTCCAAACGTCGCTGACGAAGAGAGCTTCCACGTCAACATTTACCTTCAGCGCGCGGAAGAAGCTCGTCAACTCGCCTGCCTGCACATCAAAATTCAGCAGGTGACCGACAGCCACCGTTACAATCTTCGACGAAGCAGCGTTCAGTACCAGCTCAGGGACCGTGTTTGGCTATGGACGCCGATATGCTGACGTGGACTCGGTGAAAGACTTCTGCGACGGTACATCGGACCGTACAGAGTAGTTGGACGTTTCGGCCCACTCGACTACGAGGTTGTTCCCGACGGCAATACGAACTCTTAGCGGCGCCGTGCTCGACCTGAAGTGGTCGATGTCATGCCCATCAAGCCATTTCATGTGCGAACCTGATGACTGCCTTTTGTTGTAGTTGCTGCTGCATGTTGCACTTATTATTCATTGTCTTTATTATTGTACCTTTGTCCTTTGTTAAAGCCTGCCCCGCCCCGGTGGTCTAGTGGCGAAGGTAGTCGGCTGCTGACCCGCAGGTCGCGGGATCGAGTCCCGGCTGCCGCGACTGCATTTTCGATGTAGGCGAAAATGCTGTAGGTCCGGGTGCTCCGACTTGGGTGCACGTTGAGGAACCCCAGGTAGTTGAAATTTCCGGAGCCCTCCATTACGGCATCTATCAAAACCATATGGTGGTTTTGGGACGTTAAACCCCACATATCAATCAATCAAATTGTTAAAGCATCGGGACGATGCCTTTTTCAGAGGGGGGCAATGCCACGTTCCTTTCCTCAAGTTTTGTTATCACCCCGTTACACTACGTACAGCGCAAACCGCGCCTACGGTGTTCGATAAGCTCCGAGGCTTTAGTAGATCATTTTGTTAAGATTACGCCTACTTCGAGAACGTCACAGATTATTCGGGAACCTACATCGCCACTAGCGATGACGCTACAATACTTGATAGCAAGGATATAAATGCCGACACGCTTCGCCGCTTCTGAGTTGATCGACGGCCGACGTCCCGTTCGCCGCTTACCTGGCGCCGGGATTCCCGCGACCAGGCACGCTGCCAGTCGTCGACCCCATCTTATCGAGCATCAATCGAACCCCTGGACAACCCCCGGCTCTGTCCAGGCCTTCATCGTGAGCCAACGCCCGGGTGCCACAGCGCAAGCCGTGGGAGCCAGGGCCAGGACGAAAGTGTGATGGCCTTCGCAGTGCCACAGCCGAAAGCTCACTGCTTTAACTTCAGCGCTCCAGAGGGGAGCACCGTCGACGACTTCATAGATGCCCTCGAAGCAGTAACCGGCCCAGCCGGTATTAAGTCCCTCCAGCACATGGGAGGTGCGAAGTTCAGCACCGCAGCCGCAAACGTCCATGCAGCCACCAAGCTGGAGAGCCGGGGCGCCATTCTATTGAACGGCGAATCAGTTCCACTAGTCAGCGTAGGTCCTGAAATAGTCCACGTCACAGTCTTCCGGGTACCGCTGTGGGTAAGCGACGCAGCCCTAGCGACTGCTCTCTCCACCTACGGCAACGTGCAACATATCCACGAGCCAGTGTTCAAGGGCCGCCCTGGGGTTGGCACAGGTGTCCGTGTGGCGCGAGTGGAAATGAAAAGCCAAATACCGAACGTTCTGACAGTCCAAGGCTACAATGTCATGTGTGACTACCGGGGTGTCAAGAAAGTGTGCTCTAAGTGCAGGAATGCTGGCCACATCGCCAAAGATTGTGCCACGCCCCGTTGCACGCCCTGCAACGTGTTTGGACATGCCACAGAGGGATGCGCAGAACCGTGCCACAAGTGCTCGGGCTGCTATGCAACAGCTGACTGCGTACGTCCGAAGTCCTTCACAGCGGCTGCAGCAGCGGCAACCGAAGAACAAGCGTGCACCGACCTCACGCCCGCATTGCAAGATGATTATCCGGCGCTCGAGCCTGCGAGCGACACTGACGCAAGCGACACTGACACCCATGCTGAACCACAAGACGCAGGAAACCTGCCTCCCCCGTCTGAGAAAGCCTCGTCAACCCTTCACACCCCGTCCGAGACCAGCGACTTCTCGCCGGATGCCTATGAAGAACACAGCTCATCCAAAGCCGAAGCCCGAGTGCCCGTACTTAGCAGAGACCACGAGGGCTACAGCTCTGACACAGTTGACACCACCAGTAGCTCCGAGGCGCCGAGAGCTTCGATGGGACGCGGCACCCGAACGACGGGATGTGCAGACGCTCCGATCATCGGCCCAGACAAGACCACAACAGTGATTATGCCACCGACAACGACGAGCGCCCGCGCCAGCAAGTACTCGGCTCAGACCCGCAAACTGAGCCTGTCAAACCCCCTTCACCAGATTACACGTGCGGCCGCCGGTGCGAGTGTCGGTGCCAGCGCCATGGAAATAGACCGTTCAGCCACCAAACGCGCCCATCCACCGACCACGGACTCTGAGGGCTCTACGGACAGTAGTAATCCCCAAAAACTCGCTAATGTTCTGACAAAGTCCGAGCATTTCTCTCTTTAGTTTTGTTCACTCGTTGAGCTCTCGCCCCACCCCCTGCAAGGGGTTTCTCTGAAATTTGCGCGCACTCCCCCTATTTTCAAATGGCTACGGTGCATTTTCTCTCTTTAAACGTCAGGGGTTTCAGACGCCGAGATAACCTGAGAGAAGTCATGCACTTCGCAAGGTCACGTCATGTCGACAGCCTTTTCTTACAGGAAAGTAATTTTAGAACCCCTTTTGATGTGCAATCCTTTTGTTCACATTTTGGAGTCGAGGCCTTTTTTCGCTGATTGATTCAAAGATGTGCGTAGTCGGAGTTGTTTTTTTTGACACCAGCGTTACGTTGAAGAGCACACTGCGTTTATGGTTTTGACGGCCGCACACTAGCAGTAGACTTTCACCTTCACGGCAGACGAGTAAGGGCGCTCGTAATATATGCCCCAGCTCAACGTGGGGGCACGGCTGACTTTTTCAATTCACTCGACTCATTTATGTTTGACAGTTACCCCATTTTCTTAGTTGAAGATTTCAACTGTGTTGAGGACACCGACAGAGATGCGCACGGACGCAGACAAAGCAGACAATATAGTGGAGTTAGTGCATTGCGACAACTCATCCGCAATTTCAAGCTAAGGGATGCGTGGGTCGACACTCACGGGAATGACTTCGTTGCAACCTGGCAACGGGGTCCCAACATGACCCGCCTAGACCGCTACTATTTTCCAGAAGTGCTAGCCACTCATGTCCTTAGTTGCGAGGTCCTACATTTCCCACCGGACGTTCCATGCATTACAGACCACTTTCCAGTGTCTGTAAAACTTTCCTTTGAACAATCCGCTACATTTAGAAACCATTGGAAAATGGACACCACACTCGTGCACGACCCGGAAAGCGTAGCATTACTGCGCAATGCACTAGAACAAGCGTGCGATAGGCCGCCTGAACCCTGCAGCTGGGACGCATTGAAACACAGTTGGCGCGCCGGGCTTATCAAAGCGGGGCGCGAAAGGAAAGCGCGCCTGACGGCAGAGATAAACGACACGCTACGAACAGCGCGCATTGTACGTAGAGGCAAGACGCTGACGTTCGGAGACAAAGAACTTTATTCAGGTCCTGAGGAACTGCGTTGTAACGGCCCCGTTTCGGGGGAATCCGTAGCAGTCGCGGGCCGCTCCCACGTAGGAACCGGAAGACCGTGGCCCTCCGCCCTCTCGCAGGCCCTCTGGACAGCCCGAAGTTGAACCAAGAGGTCGCCGCTGTTAAGGGCTTCCTCCCAGCCCTCTTTTTTGTTGAACTCTGCGTCACGTAACGCAGGACATCGCCAGAGCATATGAGGTAATGAGCAATACGCCTCACCGCAGTCCGGACAATGCGGCTCGATGTTGGGCGAAAAATGGCTGAACCTGCCACGCGAAGGGAAAGACCCCGTTTGGAGCATCCTGTAGGCCGATGATTGCGGTCGCGTAAGTTTAGGATGAGGAAGTGGAAAAGTCCTTCGAGATAGATGATAATGAGTCATGATCTTGTGGAAAGTGAGTAGCGAGTCCCTGTATCTTCCGGCGTCCCCGCCTGCGAATCCGCCGTTCGCAATGCACGACTATCTCGATCAGTTAAAGGCGCGGTACGAACTTTTGCTACGTCTTAGTTCGCGCACGGCTGCGCAGTCTTTTATCAACGGACGACCGGTTTCAGATCCAGCGGTTCTTCGAAATGTTCGCAACGGCTCCTTGGGTGAACACATGCATGTTCCTTTCGTTCATTTGCCGAACGGCGAACAGTCTACACGAGCAGAAGACATAATGAGGGTCTTTGAAACACATTTTTCGAATCTTTTCAGGGCGGAGAACGCGAGCGACGTGAACTGCACCACCATAGTTAACGAGTTTTGCGCGGGAATTTCCCGCGTACCGGAGGAGCTCCGCGTTGGTCTGTGCAGCCCAGTGACGCTGGATGAATTACGCTTTGTGCTTCAGCACATGAACGCAACCGCCGCTGCCGGCCCTGACGGGATACCTTTGAGTTTCTACAAAACCTTCCTTGAAACAATACAAGACCACCTGTTGACAATGCTAAATGGGCTTCTTGCTGACGGAATCAGACCCAATACGTTTCGTGAGAGCAGAGTTATACTCTTGCTTAAAAGCGAGGGAGAGCCGTCCGACCCAAGGGCGTGGAGGCCCGTTTACCTACTTAACTCGGATTATAAGATATTGACAGCCATCCTTGCAAACCGCATAACAATCATTCTACCGGAAATTGTAAGCGACATACAAACATGCTGTGTCCCAGGTCATACGATCTATACATCGCTTGCGCTGACTCGCGATTAATTCACGTACGCTACAAGAACACAAATATCTGTCGTTTTTGTTGCCTTGGACCAGGAAAAAGCTTTTGAGCGCGTAGAATGGAACTCTCTCTTCTCTGTGCTTGAGTGTTATGGCTTCCCAGCACATTTAACCGACACCCTCCGTTTACTCTACACAGACTTAGAAACGTCATTAGTAGTGAATGGCTATACATCTGAACCTATTGCAGTAAGTAGGAGCATTCGACAAGGCTGGCCCCTCTCCGCAATTCTCTTTGTATTATGCATAGATCCATTATTCAAACAAATCCAGAAATGTACTTCGATACGTGGTTTCCCTCTTCCAGGCTTGGGCGAAGTGAAAGTAGCGGCATACGCCGATGACATCTCGTTGTTTATTCGGAACATAGATAGCTACAGAGCCTTTCTGCGAATATTCCACACGTATAGTTACCTGTTGGGAGCACGTCTTAATCCTGGAAAAAGCAAGACATTGTGCTTTGGGATGCACATTGCAGAGTTCCCTGATGGCGTCCAAATCGTCCAAGGCGTTAAAGTCATTGGTGTAACTTTCCTTTCGACTGGGGAGGTAGCCCACACCACATAGAAAGAAATCCAACACAAAGGGGACAGACGCATTGAAGTCACCAAAACGTTTCAACTACCTTTTACTGAAAGAGCTTATCTAATTAAATCCAGCATAACAGCGCCACTGCTTTATGTAGCCAGAATTGCACGACCACCTCGAGGGGTGTTGCTGAGAGTGACTACTGCGTGCGGCTCCCTTTTTTGGGATGGCCACGCCGAAGCTGCTGCCAGAGCCGTGGTCCACCTACCAGTAAAATGGGGAGGGCTCAGTGTACCCAACCTCAATGTAATGTGCCGCATGTTGGCTCTCAAAAACACCTGGGCACTCTTAGAGAACTCATCGTATCGAGACAGGCAACTTGTAGTGTATCTGCTAGAAACCTCTAGAAGACTTTTTGGTTTGACAAACGACACGGGACCATCTGCTGAGCAGCCACCAGCGTATTAGACACATGTTATAAAATCTTTGCAACAATGGCGAAACAATTTTCCTGTTCAAGAACTTATGGAAATGTCCCCCACTGACATGAGCGAATTAATAGCATTTAAAAGCCTATCTGAAGAACAACGCCGGAAATGCCGGGCGAAAAGACGCTAGCCTCTTACAAACACGTCTCTCCCCTCCGAGGTCCGTGACCTAAACTGGCTCAGGGAATGGGGGGCTTTACTAACGGCTGAACGCCTTGCGGCGTGGGGCATGGCGCCCTCCGCCACATGCCCGCAATGCGGTCGCGTCGAAACACTGAACCATGTCTTCCATGAATGTATAGTAGCGCGCAACTTTTGGCGCATGGTTACCAGGATGTTCCAAACAAGTATGCAGTGGAAGTCTAGCCACAGAGATAACTTTGTCGTACTCCTAACGGCTATCGGAGCCTTCGTCTTATGGAAACGAAGGGGACTGGCCTGCCTGAGGGGACGTCCCCAGAGAGCCATGTTTCCCCTACTACATCGGCTAAGAAACATAATGCTTATGCATCTTAACGCAGAACTAGTCATGCTGGGAGAGGAGGCTTTCCTCCGACGGTAGTCTACGCTATTTATTATCGTGAAAAACAACAGAGTGTCCATGCCTTTCCTCCCTTATTGAGGAGGTGGGCTAGAGCTTGTACCATTGTGACATTACAGTGTGTATTTTTCTTTTCTTCTTTAGAAACATGTATTTTTGTGCAATACAGTTCTTGAGCGCGAGAGCAAATTGTCCTCACAGGTGAATGCAAAACATCACGCTACACTGTGAATGACCTCCCCTTGTTTGTTCATATAGCCTTACTGTTCATTTGGGTTTAATCATCTCGATGTCATGAATGTCCTGTCTTTGTTGTACAATGTTTGCATTGTACGTCACTGCATACGCTATAAGTTCTTTCACTGTATATAACAGCTTGCACTGTACATACGCATCGTTCACCATTGTCCATTTTTATGTGTGCACATAAGCTGTGTAAGATATATACGGCAATAAAATTCTCTTAAACGCAAGTGTGCTACATTAACGCGACTTTCCGTTTACCGAGCACAAGTTCACACAAATAAACAGCTTGATCTGACCATACTGTCTCCTGCCTTCAGTTACGTCACGACCGCGTGACAATATTGATACCAAACTTTATAGGCACTGCTCGGAACATCATTGGGCCGCTTTAAAGTATTATAAGACGATTGTTTTAGTTGAGCCAATGAAATAACATCAAACACAAATAAGAACTCTTAAATCGATGATGCGCTCTCGGAGATTGACGCGTTGGTAGTTGAACCTTATAGATATCTTTACAATGTACCATGCTTGGACACGTCTATTACCTTCGACTATTTTGCTTTCACTGACTGCCGTATTACGCTGTAGCTTCTTAATTTCCCAGCACTCTTGTTCACATCCTATACTGACATGCGTCGTTTTTTATTTTCTTTTTATTTTCTTTTTATTTGATTCTTTTTCTTCTATTTTCTGCCTTTTATTTTCTACTTACACCCATAGACAATTAAAATACTAGCAAGTCAGGGCTAATCTAAAAACGTCCTCTACTTGTTTTAGTTCGTATACGCCTAATATCGACATGATGTCGCCTTGAACAGTGATATAGCTGCGCAGGAAATATTTTGAAGGCATAATTACTGGTGTGAGATCGTGCTCTCGAGTTATCGTTTCATGATGACTTTCTAATTTGTTGTAGTTTCAATAATGCATAAATCTAACTTAAGTAGGTTGAAATACACCATTTCTACGGCATTTAAAATAGGCACTTCACGCCATTACATTTGAATTACTGATGAGTAAAACAGAACATCATTATATTCACAGGCTTTGAAGCGGCAATTTTGTCTGACGAAAGTGACGCCCGAGCATCCTCGCTTCTATATTTAGTCTCAGAGAGATTACACAATATAATGGCTTTTGGAGGATCTCGTTGTCAGTTTTTCTGTACTTGTTGATAAATAGTGGGCAAGATGAAACGGTTGCCGACAATTTCGAAGCACGCAGTGCTCTGGTTTCTTTCATTTGCTATGAAGGGCCTTTGTTGTGCTTACATGCTGGCCGTCGTTGCCGATGATCGCGCCAAGTGCCCAAGTAGGACGCTCACGGCAGCGGGCGTCAACAAAAGAGTTTAGTTGTTACATTTTAATTGGTTGTTTTTGAGACAAAATAGATGCTGTGGCTCTCTTTCTAAACGGGAAGGTCTAGTTTACACAAATTATCTAATCTTGCTACGTTGACTTGGTGGTGTGACAATGCTGAACGCGATCACGTATAGGCTTACTTATGCTGTAAGATAAACAGGAATGACTTCCTTTCTTTACTGACTACAGTGTAACTTCTCATGATAATACAACTAAGAAAACCAACTTAATAATACAGGAAAGTGGGGCTCACAAAAAATGCATTTGAGACTGCATAGTTATGTCACATAGCAAGCGAAGATTGAAAAGCAAAAAAAAAAGATTGATCTCACGCAGAGTGGGAATAAATGATATGCGAAGCACGAGTGAGGAAGGTTGGATTGTCACAATAAAATAAGCACAATGTTACGATGCGGACGTAAACTGTGCCGTACATGACTTCCATGTCATAATTATCATGTTTGCGCCTGGCATTTGTGCCCGTCGTTTTTTCACGCCACGTAATACCAAATTTGGTGTTTGTGAAGCTAGTGAAATGGCCGCGAGCGCAACAGGGGTATAGCATGCAGTCATGTTCTTACATGACACGCATGTCTTATTATATTGTTTGCACCATTCACATATCTTAGTCATCCATTCCCGTCACGTAATTCCAAATTTGGTGCATGTGAAGCCAGCGAAACGACCGCGAGCGCGTCATGAGCGTGGCATGTACCTATGTTCCTACATCACACGCATATTATGATTATAATAATCGCAACAGTCATATAGCTTCGTCATGACTTCCATGTAATGATTATCATGTTTGCGCCTAGTATTTGTGCTCGTCGTCTCTTCTCGTCGCGTTATACCAAATTTGGTGTATGGGAAGCTAGCGACGTCACGTAACAACAAATTTGTTATATGCGAAGCTAGCGAAATGGCCGTGAGCGCACTATAAGCGTAGCATGTAGTCATGTTTCACGTGACACGCATGTAATGATTATTAAGTTTGCACCAATTCTATACCTTCGCCATCTATTCACGTCACGTAATATAAATTTGGTGTATGTGAAGCTAGCGAAAAAACTGCGAACGCTTCATAAGGATGGTATGTTATCATGTTCTCACATAACACGCATATCATGATTACCATGTTCGCACCACTCATATACCTTCATCATTCATTCACGTCACGTAATACCAAATCTGATGTATGTGAAGCTAGGGAAACGACCGCGATCACATTATGAGCGTGTCATGTAGTCATGTTTTTGCATGACACGCATGTCATGATTTCCACGTAAGGACGTGTGACTTATGTTCACCATGTACTCATGTCATAACATACCACTCTTGCGATGTGTCGTGAACGAAACCATTGCAGGAGCAGCAAGACCATGACACGTAATTCATGGCATTCATGACATACACGTCATTATTTTCATGTTATGACTAGTCACTTAAACGTCACATAGTCATGTTTTGCCATACTGATTTTGCTATAGATCCCATTATTCAAACGGCCAGGAGAGCTAAAGGCCCTGGGTGGCTAGATAGATAGATACGATCAAACTCGCCGCAGTTCGCTAAGAAAGCTTCGCCTTAAAAAAAGAGAAAGACAATTTACGGCTCACATTGGACTATACAACTACAACAAAAATATTACTGGTACATTTTACTATCGGCATGTGACTCACTGTAGAATGCGCTTACAATGAGACGTACCTTAGAGGCAAAAATGGGGTATAGCTAAAATATATGAAAAAGCATGAAAAAACTGAACTACAGAAATCTGATTTTTTGAAAGAAATGTGAGAAAAAGTCACAACCTTGCCGCAAAGGCGAAGCAGTGAACGCGATAGCCACAATTTGAAAGGTCACGTGCAGAATGGGACGCAGATAGAAACGTGCCCCGTGTTTCTCACGCACAAATTACGCACGAAACGTACTCACAGGTACGGATGCACGCGCATAAGCGTTTCAATTGTTATTTCGCTGAGTCTGAAAAGTGCGCGCTTTTCGCGAACGGAGACTGCAATGATTGCAGTGACATTTGTGCGCCCGACAACTGCAGCAGAATTGTTCCACGTAAAGCCGGAGGCCAGCAAATGCGTACGATCCTTCCCTCCTCGCCGCCGTGAAATAAGGGCGCCCGAGGGAGCGTCGCTCCCCTTCTCTAAGCCGGGCAAAGTACGCGTAGGAGATTAGAGTGGGTGCCGCTGCGCGATGGGGTGACGTGCGCTCATTGCGCCATCTTTCTGGTAATATCGAAAACACAGCAGCGGTAAGTGGTAGATATAAATAGCTTGCCGTTTGAACGTGACGAACGTTCTCCGGGGTTTCTCAGTGGTTAACGTCTCGGTTTCACGACGCAGAGGTCCCACGTTCGATTCCGCGCGCCGGAGTGCTTCTTTCTAAACTTTTTTTTTCTTGCGTTTTATTATATTTAGATATACGATGCATGACATTGACGCTGACGCGTGTGGCAAAATCCAGCCGAGGGTGTCCAAATAATTGCTATCGCAATAAAATGAAGATTATAACTGATAAACAAGCTTCATTAAAAGACGTATCAGAATTTTGAGGACGCTTAGGCTTGAAATTTGAGAGTAGAAGTCGACATTGTAATCGGGTCCCGCTCGTGTCACCTTCTCATTTACTTACCGTGCTTCGCTTCTCGCGGAGGGTATACCTCAACCGTGCCCCCAGGAGAAGAACAGCCATGCGTGTAACACTGGCTGTTGTAAATTGTCATAGCGTGCTTACTGCAAACGCATCTGCGAAGTCCCTAATACGCTATACTTCGTCACATTGCAAAGTAGCAAAGTGACCTCTACGCGTCTGATGATGCGCGTGCCCATGTAGCTGCGACCGTATTGATGATGTGGTGTATGATGATAGTTGTTTACGGCTGAGCGCCTCGGGAATGAGTAGATATTTAAACCACCCGCTGGTTGCGCATTCCATATGGCGTGATCCTATTCTTCTGTAACTCCTGTTAACAAAAATGCTCACCCTTCACGACGTGATGAAGCGCCTGTTCCCGAAACAGTTTCAACCACAGTCCCGGCGCAGTAGTGTACACTGTGGCACCTAAGCACCGCGAATCATGCCTAGGTTTGACTTCGGCTTGAGCGTATGATTTCTATTGTTGCATCTATAGCGATTTTACACTCACGGATGGTGTCTCAGGCATGGTCTCTTTAACGCTGTTGTGTTAAGACCGGTACGATTGATTCAATGGAGTAGGTATTGTACATGAAAGTAAACACGTGATTCACAAGCTACACTGAAATACCACAGTCATATACATAGCCAGCGCACAATCTAAGGTTCGATGGCTGGCCCTGGAAATTTGTCGTTCATTGGGCTGTGGTCAATACTATGTATCAGAAGGAATTTCTGGCCAATCATAGAAAAAAAAAACCTCATACATTTACCCCCCCTTTGACTGTTTCATTTGATTTCTAAAAAGTGTTTCTGAGAAAACAGTTGATCCGCAGCAGATCACAAGCGCTGTGAACATTGAAAATATTAGTGAGCGTTTCTTACCTCCACCGGCTTTTGGCCGTAGTTGTAGACAGTAGCCGGGATCTCGATTTGCTCGTTCTTGACAACGGAGTAGGGTACGTTCACTTCGATGAAGAACTTCTTCATTGCTAAAATTTCGAGAGGGTTGGTCGCGCAGACACCCCCACTGGGTGAGATGCTCACGGCGATCACTTCCCACGTGGTTATCGATGACGGCAAGGAGGCGCTCAGTTCAGCCCTACCGTCATCCCTGCGTCACACCACAGACAATGGGGAGGTTTGCCAATCACGTACACTGAAAGGGAATGAGGCAACCAAAAGGAAAACTCTCCCACGTCCAATTGCTTTGTTGTTCCTACATTGTTTGGTTTGACCAGCGCATTACATACTCAACAGTTTCGAGACACTTATAGAACTTCTGGACCCTGCGACAGTTTTTGCAACAAGCTGAAGCATCAGTTCCTAGCTGTTATTTGAGATCAGTGAGCATTTTCGACATCACGAAGTTTTTGGAGAATGCATTTCAGGCAGGAGGCAAAAAGAGGCTTTGACATTACCGGCAATTTTGAAATTAGTAAAGATTGACTACTTAATTGTAGATCACTACATTTAGAACTCGCGTGCCTCCAGTAGTAAAATTTAGGGGTGCCTTTGTCATTCGCTACGAGATTGCCCCTCGTTCCACCTAGTTGTAGACGCCGGAAGTATGCACTGCGAGTATACCTCGTATACCGACACGAGACGTATGGGTTACCTGCCTAGAAACTAGGTCATTATCTTGGTTCTCCGAAACCGGGAAAATGACCGGCATCCCACGGATCAGTCGGCACTGCATGGACCATTGGCTTCATTCTTCCCATTTGACATTCTCGCTGACTTTGATCCCTTTTATATCTCAGCTTTTCTCATTCTTCTTGCCGTCCACCTGGGGAGATGAAAGGATAGAGTGGTCGCCTGCTGACTCGAAGGCCGCAGGTTCGATCCCAATTTTGGCGGTCGCATTTGCATGGAGGCGAAAAGATATATACGTATAGAGGGCCGTGTACTGTGGGATCTCACTACACGTTAAATAACGCCAGATGGTCCAAATTTCCGGAGCCCTCCACTTAGACGTCGATCATATTGTGGTTTAGGGACGGGAAAGCTCATATATTATTCTTTTTCTCCCCTTACTCGAGTGAAGTACGGTAACCAATCAAAGGTTCCTCGAGTCATTGCTTCTCGAGAGTGTTTCTTTTTCATTGTCATGCAATCAACCACCCCTCTCTTTTTCACCAAACATTATTTCACACTGGATCAACGCGGCATTAATGCAAGCAATTGTTTTCTTTCTAGGTACAACTGTTGACGTATACTTATCATCTGTTGTCTATGGTCACTCACCTAATAACAACATTGTTGTACAGCCAAGTCTCACGAAAATCTACGCGGATCTGCGTGTCGCCCCCTGAAAGCTCGTCTGTCAGCTCTGTATCAGCACCACCTGATCTTCCATAAGTAGAATCTGGAAGTGTGATTTTTTTTCAATGAACAGAGCAGCAACCGAAGGTGCGAACTATGGTAAAGAACACTTAGTATTAAATTACAAAATTTCGTTCCCAAGCTTTTTGAGAAACTTGGCAACACATCATGGCGCGCGCACGAGCCTTTCGATAGGGCTCAGTATTCAAAATCATCCAAAAGGCTACAGTAGCACCGTGGGTCAGCGCTTTCAAACTTGCGCTGCCGCTTAATCTGGAATAGCTTCGACAACCGGAATAAATAGTTCTTCATGACGGCTTATCAATTGGGTCCAACATGAGAACAATTGTCAATGAAATTGTGCAGTAGACATTTCAGGGACGCAATAAAACAAATAGCTCAGTGACACAAAGAATAATTGAAGCGGTGGCCTAATTTCGGTGTCGCACAGCATGAAGATCGTGGGTTTCATCCCGACCGTGATGGTCACCCTTCGATGAAGCCGAAATGCTGTCGGTATGTGTACTGTGCGATGTCAGTGCACGATAAACAATACAGATGGTGGAAATTTCCGTAGCTTTCCATTACGGTGTGCCTCCTAATAATATCCTGCTTTTGGCACGTAGAATTCCATATATTGTTATTAGTAATCATTCCGCTGTTGTCATTCTTCTTCGTGGCGTTCAGATATGTTTAATTCTACTCACATTATATGGCCTGATCCACAGCGTCTGTCTGTTCGTTCGAATAAAATCGAACACAGTTACTCCATGAACTGTCTAATTTTGTTGTTTCTTCCTCTTTCGTGTAATCATTATTACACAAACGTCGGACGTTATTAAAGAAATTTGAGCTCACAAGGGATACATGAAGGAGGTCATAAATTAAAACATTTTTGAAATGGTAGCTAACACTATACTTATTTCAATTTGCTTTTTTTATTCTGTTGTGTATGGTAAAACTGAAACTGTCATAGTATGAATGACGCCGTAAAGCTATGGATCGGTAGTTTGCTATATAAAAAAAGCAAAAACATCGGAAATGGTAGATAACACTGTACATATTGCAATTTACTGCCTTTATTTTGTTCTATATGGTATAACTGAAATTGTGATGGTATAAATGACGCTGTAAAGCTTTTAATCGGTACTTTAGCATATTGCCGAAAGCGAGTGGCGTTACAGATTTACAAGCACCTGTCTTTCGTTTGCGTAATTCTATGGCTGCCTTCACTGGCCACGCACCCAGTATTGTGCGAAATCTTGTGCAGCACATTTATTTGTTACTTTGACGTAAATATAGAAATGGTTATTGACCAAGGCAATAGGTGCTCTTCAGTGTTTGCCAGAAAAATGAAATGAAGTCGCAGTGTTGTTTCTCCCACTATGTTCGGGCAAATATCCTAGAGTTAGTGCACATTCTAGAAGAAAAGCTCACCACAGGACGCAGTCTGTACTAATTCTATGACAAATACGACGAAGAAACATGTGTACGAAACATAAATGATTAAACTCGCCGTAACGGAGCTTGAACCTTTAGAGGAGCAGTGAAAACCAGGAACTTTATTCCGGAAATGACGCCTAGTGTAGCACCTGTAACATGCAGCATACTATCAATAGACTTAATGGAAGAGGCTTGCAGTTACGCATGCAGCATTTAAGCATAAGTGCCGAATCAGCAAGAAGACCTTGTCTTTAATACAGTGCAGAATCAGGCGCTTACAAAAGCTGCGTATGCCATAGTATACGTTTCGAACAAGACAAAAGTTTACTGGAAGGTAGAAACGGCATAAAAAGGATGAGAAATTGATTAACGGGGAATGTCCCTGGAGCCTACATTACGACAAAAGGAGTTGTTTTGGTGTCTGTCTTGACAGTGTCCTTCCGAAGACAAGTTCACTTGTATACAAACATTCGTTCCAGCGACATTATCTGTTTAACGACTTTTAGTATACGTTCATAACAACTTTCTTCACCAGCAATAAAACTATGGATCATCTCCCGGAAGAGAACCCTGAAGAGATGCGAAGCTGCAGTGGTGCGCATGGCGTTGATCCGGTTGAAACGGGCGTCAACGCGGGTGCTGAAAGAACGGTTTGAAGCGAAACTCGGTGTAGCGTTTGCTCGAGTGAACGTTTGTTTCAAACGCCGATTGATTGATATATGAAATTTAACGTCTCAAAACCACGATATCATTATGAGAGACGCTGTACTGAAGGGCTCCGGAAATGTCGACCACCTGGGCTACTTTAACGTGCACCCAAATCTGAGTACGCGGGCCTCCGCGTTTTCGCCTCCATCGAAAATGCAGCCGCCGCAGCAGGGATTCCATTTCGCGACTTGTGGCTCAGCAGCCGAGTATCTTAGCCACTAGACCACCGCGGCGGGGCGATACACAGACACGGGAGGCGGGACACGCTGAACACATTTGCGCTTACTTCTTTGGCTCGCGTCTCATTGATGTTACCCGCACGCCGTCTGTATGAGTAAAGAACACCGAACGCGATCGGTGTTCTTTACTCGCACCTCGTCGGTGTCGCTGGTCTCCCACTGCCGACGCTTGCGTTCGGCTTCCCTGGCCCATGCCTCATCGGTGTTGACATCGCCATTCGCAAACGCGATTGGCTTCGCTAACCCTCGTAATTCCGGTGACAGCCGAGAAAGGTATACACGCACTAGCGGGAAGCATGCCGTGACGGCGTCCCGCCCGTCGGAGTGATCGTGCGGCAAGCAGCGGCACGCTCTTCACACAGTAGGCGCCGCGACATCCTTGTGGCGCGTGCAGCGCGCGCACCCGCCGACTCACGGGTTATTCTCGCCGAAAGATGGAGAGAAATGGTGTGGGTGAGATGATGCCCACGTGAGGAGTGTGGGCTCGAGTGTTGCGTGTGGTGGAGAGAGTGAAGCGAGAGAGAGCTGATACGCGGAGAGCGCGTGGCAGGCGAGGGAGAGAGACGTCACGGCGCACTGCTAGGAGGACGTGAGCTACTTGGCAACGCTCCAACACCTGCGGCGAGGGGATTGGTGTGAATGAAGGGACAGCGTTACACAGTCTAGTTACACAAGCTGCTTCGCATCTAAAACAGAATCAAAAATATTTATGACCTTGAAATAATGGTTGTTTATTTCATACCGTCTGCGAGCTGGCAGCACCTCTTGAAAGCGTCAACGCAGTCCTGCTTGATATTCGGGTTTCCTAGTTCCATGTACTTCTTCAGGATGTCCACTCTGTCGTCGCAAGAACGCAGTAACTTGTCCTTTCTTTGGCCCCGAAAGCAGCACATGCGCAGGGTCTCGTCCTCATACTCTTCCACTGCGATAGACGGTTGCCACACGCTTGCTTTAAGCCTGCCTGGCATTTATATTGAAAACTGGTTCCAAGACACCAACATATAGTGCGCATCGTAGGCCGCATTACAGTTCATTTCTGGAGCCATGCCATCCTACTGAACTTATATGCAGTTAGGCTAGTTACGCTAGTTGATAATATGATCTGTAAAAACACACTTTATCTGGTGTTGTAAAAATCTTAAGAAACATCAAAGACATCGCATAACCGTTACTTTCGTTAACGATGACACCACATGTAGTGAACCATTTTTATTGCTTGATAGGTGGGGTAAGACAAGCGTAGAAACGCTTTGGAACGTCTTCCAGACTTGACACTTGAAGTACGTTCGCCTAGCTTAAGAAAATGGGTGATCTATCATTTTTGAATGATGAAAGGAACGGTGCCCTGGCATTCTGAAGAATGTGCCCGCATATGTGACTTCGTATTTGAGAAGTTCGAAGAAATTATGATGCACATGCAACATCCTCACCGCATCAATTCTCCAGCAGGTGAATTACGTTTTTAAGTGCTGCACCTTAAAATGTCACTCTACGAAGTGGTATGTAGCGCTTCTGTACTTTTTAGGCCACCGGTGCGACACCTGAGTCATCTTAGTAATTTAGTTACCTTTGTATAACCTGTATATCCTCCTATAATTTGAGTGCTTGTAACAACAGTATCAGACGCCTGAAGGACCCTAAATAATTTCGTTCGAAAATAAAAACATTTCTGATTCTAATTTTGATTCCTTACGGATGGCTCAGCGTTCATGGCGTTGCACAGCTTAGCTTCGTCCCGATAGTTCTGCCGCATTGACATCTGGAGAAGGAATGCAGAAACAGTGGGACAAAGTGCTTTTGGTACACAGTAAATACTACCACGCGATAGAGAAAATATTCTGGTTCCTCCGACTACAGCATACATTGCGTGAAAACTTGCGATTTCGTGCCGTAAAGATCACGATTTATTCCTAGGAGCTTCACAGTTACCAATCAATGGTGGCATTTCTCTGCCAAATTTACTTACGTACTTAAACATACGATAGCCAAGGATGGCCTATCCAACGACAAGCTTCGAAAAAGTGAAATATCTTGTAAAAGTGGGATCCCAAATCAGACAGAAACATGCAGAAATTATCTATTAACATGCTCTCAGCCTGCATTTCTAATGAGTGCCGCGAGACGTTCTTTTGGTGCGAAAGAGTGGATACTACCAGGTAAAGAATATCGAAGATCAATATTTTCAGGGAAGAAATGTATATAAGTTCGTTATTGCGAGCTAAAACTAAGAAAAAAGACATCTTTGGGTTCAAATCGGGAGAGTAAGGTGATAAGTTGTGACCATATCAGAGCCGCCCTTGAAAGGTAATGATATATTGCGGTAAACTGACACAAATATGGGCCGAAAACGGTGGCAAGTTTAATAATACAAAAACAGATGACGAGAAAAGTGTATACGTGTCGGGCCTGTGGCATACAAACCGCCTGACCTTTCGTTGCACCCTTTCTATTACATACTGCACATTGATACAGACAGCTGAACTCCAATTTAGTTTGGGCTGTATTAGCGACCTATTATGATCCAAGTTTAGTCTGGTTAGGTGTAGACTAAACTGTCCGCGTTACATATTCAAGGTTTTTGTTTTAAATGCTTCGTTATTGAAGAGTGGGCATGGGAAAAGGGATGAAGATAAAGGCTTGGCGTCCTTCCTCCGTATTTCCCTTTGTGGCCTTCGTATATAATAATAATAATAATAATAATAATAATAATAATAATAATAATAATATAATAATAATAATAATAATAATAATAATAATAATAATAATAATAATAATAATAATAATAATAATAATTACACATAGATATTATTGTTAAACACACTGTTTCAAGATACTGTGTTCAGTGCAGAAACAATAGGAAAATGAGGGTGTAGTTCTCCATGTAAATAACACCAGAACAATTTTAGGAGCGCTAATATTCATTCGCCACGAGTAACGATGAGTACGAAGTAAGGCGAATTAATTGTGCAGACGTATTTTATAGGATACAAGTTATGAAGCCCGGAGAGGTCTTGCCCAGACAACCGAAGTGGCAGCCGATCGCCTCCGCTACTGAAGAAACAGTCCCGCTCAAGCACTGGGTAATGTCCTCCGACGGAGGGATTACTCGCCGTCCGCCTGATGACGTCAGTCCGGAGTGCATGCTTATTGGTAGAGATTCGTATGCATCGGCTTTTGCGGAGGAAATGCTGCAGAGTTCTATATTTTCATCCGACAATAGGCGGTTTTCCAGGTTTCCAGTTACGTCGAAAATGGCATGAGATTTGCTTTACAGAAGTATCTCATATTTTAAATGGTTTTTAAGTGATTTGCGTCGATGATAAAAAAACATAAAATGCAAAGATGAGTACTGGAAGACACGGCATAATATTATCGGTTTTGTAGATTATGCTAAATTAAAACCTAAAAGCAAATTGCGAGAAGTTAGAAAACAAAATTTGACAATTGACGAAATTTATCGTTTAAATCTGCTTGCATAACGAGAATAGAATCACGCGGGTAAGCAAGACAAATCGTTCTGCGTACAAACACCATAGCGGGCTGGCTGCTGTAATAGCACGGCTCGCTGCACGTGCACCTAATTACGTTCGTTTGTAGTGATCCGAGCTACTGTAAAATTCATATTTGTAGCAACCAAAAAAATGGATGCTTAACTGTTAGCTTGCCTCTCTGAGATCCGATATAGTGAAGTCATCTACCGAATAATTGCTATTCTTTAAAACTTCTAACGACAGCATCCCATGATGCAACCCGGAACGCAAGTTATTTGACGATCTACTTAATCTAAGAGAAATTATGATGTACTATGTGTATCTTATTTGTGAAGGTGTTATAGGAAGTTGAACTGTGAGGAATCTAGAAGAAGAGTTCGTCAGCTTACAAATGTTGTTCGCTACTTCTCGCCTTCTTCTTCGGTGTTCAAGGCAGGAAATGCCTGAAATAATGAGAAACGTTCAATATTGACGTATTATCATGACTCGGGAATGATTCACCCACGCACGCACGCACACCTACATACACGCAAACACACATGAACACAAATGGAGCTGCTATCTGCATCAAATGAAACCCTAACAGCGGCAAGCCTTCGCGATGGTACAGTACGCGTCGTCAACTTATCGCCATGGACAAGCATGCACATATGCTGTTCAAGTTTCATTTGACGCTGATAGTACACAAACATGACATGCACCACCAGCAAGGGAAATAATGTACAGTGCACACAAAGAAAAGCTACAGCATCTCCCGCTAAAGAGAACAATACGTAGGACCGAAGGGGCGAGCTCTAACTCTTACACTGGCGGTGACGTTGACGCGAGCGCTCATCGCAGCGTTCGCAGAAAAGAAACCTAGGGATGCGCAAAGCACACAGCGATGTACCGGTTTTTTCTACTGGA
Source organism: Rhipicephalus annulatus (assembly GCA_013436015.1). NCBI lineage: Eukaryota > Metazoa > Arthropoda > Arachnida > Ixodida > Ixodidae > Rhipicephalus > Rhipicephalus annulatus. The sequence goes on along the minus strand of WOVY01010063.1, from coordinate 213,879 downwards.
ACATGCCAATCACTGCTAATGGACAATGAGAGGCAGGAGACTCCAATTGGACACAGGGAACCGTAATCTGCTTTTAGTTAACGCGCACGCTGGGAATTTTTATTATGCAACAACGCACAGGATCAATCTCCCACCAGCACTACTTTGGAGATCAAGATCCAGTGCCTATATAAATGGGGTGGTAAATAAACAGTTGTGCAGCGTGATCAGTGGGTTTTTTCAATCGAGAAACTCGCTTGCAGTCACTGTCGGCGTTGCGAGGCGAGAAAGGGTGGAAGCGTAGGACAGGAGAAAGAGGGGAGAGGATGCACATGCGCAATAAAGGTTAGACGCCGCGGGTAGGAATGCCTAGAAGAGAGAGAAGGAGAAGCAAGCGTAGGCTATCAGACGCTCCCTGCATCGGCGCTGGGAGGTGAAACAGGGGGATTGGACGCGCATGCGTAATAAGGGTGGTTACGCCGTACACCGGATAAAGTTCGACCCGAATCTGCTTCGCATTCGAAAAAAAGAGCTACAAGAATGAGTTTAGAACCAAAAGTTAAGTACAGCAGTGCTGTACTGAGTTAGAAAGATCGGTCAAACCCAATTTCAGCCCTTTGCGGTTTCAGCACCCGAGACTTGAAACCCATGACAGATGTCTCACCGCTTCTTAAAGTGTTGCTCACGTATTTTTCAGTGAGCAGCACGACGCCGGCACTGGAAAGCGCTTCCGCCGCGTCCACACCTCCACCCGCTCCGCAACCAAGGTCCTTGGAATCTAGAGACTGGAACAGCTGCAGCACACGTGGTGCGCATTGAGATGTTAGTATCACGTCATCATACAGAAATTGTACAGTTCTGTTGGCTCGGTTCACCTGATCAGTTCACCTGCTCACAATTTGGGAGCAGTAGAGCCGCCAAACTGTACCATTTATTTTACATATGAAGAGCAGAACAAGCTTAAAAATGTTGATGTTGTTAACCTATTGCTGAGAGAGAAAAAAAGCTTGATGGCATGAAAAGCAGAGAGCTCGACCTGGAGGATATCTCTTTAGCCCGATAGCTATACAATGTTCTTGCAAGATGTAAAGATGGAAATAAACAAAAGAGAATAGGCTTGTGTCCAACCCCTTTGTGTTACTAGATGTAACATGAGTATTCGCAGCCGTTGAATCAGAAACAGTTTTCAGGTTCAAAAACTTTTTCAGATTTGTCTATTTATGTGAAAAAGTAACAAAACATTGTCATTTGCAACAACGGTTGTCGTTCGCAATAAATGGTTCAAATCTAACCCCGTAAACGACACTCAGTCTCTTCATTTCGTGGACGTTTTTTTCTACTGGATTAGTGTTTTCCTACACTCAACAGATGGCACCAGGATTTCAACTAAAATGCTTCGAATTACATAACTGGTACCTAGGTGGAGCTGGAGTTTTTTTTTTTCGTAGGACAGGCAGCCTAAAATCAAGGTGTGCTATTTGCTGCTCCACTGTAAAAGAAATGTTGCGATTTGGTCCGAGCTGGTTTTTTTTTTCCGAAAGGCATTTGAGAATGAAATGCTTTCTGAAAACAGAGTTTTGGTGCTCAAGAAGAATTGCCTATGTTAGGATGACTGGTAAATATTGCAGCATTTTATGATAGGAAAACATTTATATTAAATCAGTAAGGGACGCGCGATGCAAAAAATTTGCACATGGGCTGTAATTCCACATTTTTGAATTTGACAAAGATAAATATTCTTGAACTGCCTCCTCTAAATGGCTTCAGTGGAAGAAGTTATGACGACACGCATGTTTCATGGAGCATCAGCCTTTGTCCAGAAAAAGCTTTCTCAGCATAATCGCTAATAAGGAAACAGTCAGAACTAATCCTGAAGCTGTGCATATAAATAGCGAAGGTGACCTAGCACTAGGGCAAAAAAAAAACGGCAGATCGCACGTACCTGGGAATTGAACTATGCGAAGTATGTGGAGAGAATGTCACTGTGTTGCAATTATGTTATTGAGTGACACGCCATGAAATGACGCTAAAAGTATGTACAAATGTTGCCCACACAGACATAAGCTGAAAAGTTGCAGATGTTTATATAACCAGTTGTTTGCACTTGCGCAACGATGCCAACTGGAACATGCGTATTAGCAACACCAGAAGCTGATATGGAGTACTGATGCTCGCAAGAATGCTGACCCTGGACACCGATCTATAAATAAACTTTAGCGCATGGCAACTAACCACAATTGACGTTAACCTGTCATGACGGCTGCATCAAAGGAGTACGTATCTAATGTTTATAAAATTTTGTAGGCAGCACTGCAACCACTATTTACGTTTCATGAAGATTAGCGTATATTTGAAAGGTAGTTCAGAGACCATTCGTAGCTCTGAGGTATAATGTTTTATTGCCACGCAGAATGTTTGCGTTTGATTCTAGCTGGGACCCTGACATTTATTCTTTGCATTCTTCGGGTCGACGCTACCGATGTCGGGTATTTTTTGACGCTCGTGCGTTGAAATTGGCCATGTGTGTTCTCGTCTTTCCTGGGTAGATACTAAGTGTCAATCAACTGTGGCACATACTTGTATATCAGTGGCACATACCCGCCCGTGGGCATGTGCCACTGTCTGGCGGGAAGTGTTTGACGACGTACGCGACGGGATTGCGACATTATTCATATCATGACCAGCGTGTCATATTTGTCAAACCATCTTACACTCCCATGCTAATTTTGGTTCACGCCAATTCAAAGGGTGACCACGAGAGCACCCAAACATAAGCGGCTAGATAGATAGATAGATTGATAGATAGATAAGTACGCTCAAAGTCGCCCAAGTTAGCTAAGAAATGCTTTGCATTCAAAAAAGAGGAAACACGAATACGAAAACATGCGCTTTGGAATTCGGCCTCCAGTTTTATGAAAAGACGGATCATTAAAAGCGTAGTGATGGGCTTATCTGATCCAAATTTGTCCACATTTCCAGTAAAATATGAATTCTGCATTAAATACCAGCTTTTAAAAGCCTAAAATGGAATTTGGACTCTGTGCGCAGCAACAGTCATCATGTATAATGATGCTGCTAATACGACGAGGTCTATGGCAGCTATTCATTCGCTGCATACCCACCTGCGCGTGCAGAGCTAAGATTTCACCTTACGATAAATGCAACACCATGCTACAGTTCATAATGTTAATGAAAATTTATGGTTTTTGCGTATTTCTGTAACCTCTAATTCATGAAAGGTTTTTAGGAGCACTGAACATCTAGTACGCAGTACATGACAGTTTTTGCAAATGAAGTTGCAGAACAGTACAGGGCCCATATTTTTAACACAATTATTATTCTACAATATTTCACAATAACACATGCAACTCAATAACAAGAGCAAACATCCTATTACCTAGAGTGCTCCACCAGTCCCGAACAACCCTCACGGACAAAAAGCTTGAGAATTTTATTTTGATCGTTAGAAAAATGTTGCAGTTTACTGCACGTTTATGTAAATGTATTTGGTTAAGCACTCCACTGGTTTCTTATTTAACCGCACAGTACATGAAAAAAAATAAATGCAATCAAGTATAAAGCAATATCAAACAAAAATTTCAAACCCATCCATAAAAGTCAAAGAATCGATATAAGCGGCCTATTTGCTGCAGTGGATTTGAACCTATAGAATGATTTTTTTCGCTGACGTCTCAAGTGCTGAAGGATGCCGCTATTGCATGTTCCTATATCTATATATTGAACACTTATTATCAGTGCTTAAGATTCATGCTTCTTGTTAAGAAAGCTTAAAATCTTACGGAATTTTTAAAAATATTTTTTACCTGCTTTCATACACTACCTGCTTTCGGGCCACCGTAGCTGCACCTATTTTTTGAAGATCCAAGTATAGTACATTTGGCATCGACACTTTTCCTCCTAGAATGCCGCGCTCTCAGGCATCCTTATTTCACATAGAAGTGTAGTGAACTGTATGCTGAATTATCGTAGATATATATTTTTTGTTTCTGCCTTCACTATTTGTTATATTTTCACAACTGGCTTCTTCATCACGCCTATACAATGTGGCATTTTTTACTAGATTTTTTATTATTCAATGCGCCATCCTCTGTCGTGGAAAAATAATGACGCTCTTATTTGGCGCAAATCGATGAAGCTCTTCTACGTTTCGTCCACGTGTGTTGGCTATTTTGTTTCGAATCCTTCAAAAATGACTGTGCCCTTATTACGAGTAATGACTGGACTGCTAAGCACTTTTCATCGGAACAGATGAAGGTGCTTTGAAAATATTCATTACCGTGTCCCTTGTTAGAAGATCCTTCTTTCTCAGCAGGTACAGAGCCTGGTCTACGCCCAACAACCCGACATGTGTACCAGGCGTGCCCGTAACGACTACTGTCTCGCAGGCCATGGGCTCAGATGTTCCCACATTCATCCTCTCCAGCGTTACCTGAAATGTACGAGAAAGTGGTGAAAGCGTGTGCGTAATCTTAGGGTGAACATTTCCAACGCTTGCCATCTCGTAAATTGAACGTACTGGAGCCCATGTATGAGCCATACGATAGAAAGATGTGATATTGTCACGGCTAAAGACCGGGCAAGAATAGGTTGATAGACATGTGGAATTTAACGTCCCAAAACCACCATATGCTTATGAGAGATGCCGTAGTAGGGAGCTCCGGAAATTTCAACCACCTGGTGTTCTTTAACGTGCATGCAAATCTGAGCAAGGGCCTACCTCATTTCCGGCTCCATCAAAAATGCAACCGCCGCAGCTGGGATTCAAACCCACGATTTGCGGGTCAGCAGCCGAGTACCTTAGCCACTAGAGCACCGCGGTGGGGCGACTGGGCAAGAAGACAGAGGATGACGAAGTGATGAGCGTGGACAGCAACCACGGTTCCTCCAAGGAAGACGACGTCGAAGCGGCTGCTCTTGTGTTCTGTTAATAAAGACTTTGTTATTCCTGGTCGCACCATCATTATGTATCCTGTTATTTTCACGTCGCAACATTGGTGGAGGTGCTGGACTTCTCCGACTGATGCTTGGCACACCTCGGCGTCCTGGCACTTCGAGTCTGCCACCGCAACCCGTTCCTGCAGTGGATACTCCTGTCCATTGCTACAGTCGCCGACAGCGAGGCCTTAGTCCCGAGGCAATCCCCCTCGAACCTCTCCAGCAACGCACCGTACCTGGAGGAATGGCTACTGGAGGGCATTCACAGCTTACTGTTGATCAGCCTCAAATTCCCGAGACCTTCCACAGTGAGGTCTATGAAGACGTTGAGGACTGGTTAACCCAGTATGAGCGAGTCGCCAAGGCCAACCGCTGGCCCACTGAACAGAAGCTATTGCGTGTCTACTTTGCTTTGGCAGACAACGCTCGTACGTGGTACGATAAGCACGAGTCAACGCTGTCTTCGTGGGATGACTTTCGGCAGCAAATTCTCGGCACATTCGCAAACACCACTGCTGTGATTCTGCTCTGCAGCTCATCAAGGCACCCAAAAACCAAACGAGGGCGTCGCCATGTTTAAGGGGACATAACCCACCTATTCCGGTGGGCTGACCCCGAGATGCCTCAAGGTATTGCCTCGCCATTGACCCGCCTTACCAGAGAAGACGTCGCATTCGTATGGGATGAAGAACAGCAAAATTCATTCGACGAGCTGCAGCAACACCTTCAGAAGCCACCAGTCCTCTCCCACTTTGATAAGGACGCCCCGACAACAGTGCACACCGACGCTAGCAATTTCGGCTTAGTAGCTGTACTCGTGCAGTGGCAGGATGGCGCTGAACGAGTAATGCTTACGCGAGCAGAACTCTTTCACGTGCGGAAGAAAATTATTTCTCCACGGAAAAAGAGTGGCTTGCTTTAGTGTGGACCGTTATGAAATTCCGCCCATATCTGTATGGTCATCCTTTTATTGTTGTAAGCGACCATCACTCCCTCTGATGGCTGACAAATTTAAGAGACCTTTTAGGACGGTTGGCGTGCTGGAGCCTGAAACTCAAAGAATTTGACATGACGGTGGTCTACAGATCGGGGAAGTGACATTCAGATTCTGATTGCCTTTCTCGTGCGCCATACGAACCTGCAACGGCAAAAGATGACAATACAGCCTTTGTCGGAGTTGTAAACACGGTCACACAGCTGCAACGAGATGACCCGGAACCTGAACCCATATTTCATTTTTTGGAGGGTCACACTTTAGCTGTACCTAGACTGTTTGCGAGAGGGCTTTCGTAATTTTGCTTGCGGAACAACGTGCTGTATAAGATGAACTTCACGTCACACGGAAACGACTACTTACTCGTTGTGCCAACATCTCTAAGGAGCAATGTATTACAGGCATGCCACGATGAACTAACATCCGGACACTTGGGTTACACGCGTATGCTATGCAGAGTGAGGCAGAAAAACTACTGGCCAAGACTGACGGAGACCGTTCAACGCTATGTTCGGACGTGCCTTCATTGCCAGCGCAAAAAGTCCCACCTGTCAAACTAGCAGGCCTCCTCCATCCTATTGACGTGCCTGTTACTCCATTCGCTGAATTCGGAATGGATCTTTTGGGCCCATTTCCCACCTCATCGGCAGGTCGCAGATGGATTATAGTAGCGACCGACTACCTCACTTGTTACGCCGAAATTGAAGCTCTGGAGAGGGGCACGGCAAGTGAAGTGGCCCGATTTTTTGCGGAGAATGTGGTGCTGAGGCATGGCGCTCCGTCAGTGGAAATAACTGACAGAGGAACTGCATTCTCAGCCGAACTATTACAGACAGTTGTAAGTTGTAAGACTTAGTGGCACATCCCACCGGCGAACAACGGCATAGCATCCGCAAGCGAATTGTCTTACCCAGCGTCTCAACAAGACACTTGCGGATATGCTCTGCATGTACGTCGATGTGGAGCATAAAAACTTGGACGAGATCTTGCCATATGTCACGTTCGCCTATAACGCGGCTCATCATGGAATAACAAGAACAACATTCCGCCTTCTTCATGGCCATGAAGTCACCACTATGCTGAATGCTATGCTGCCGCACGAGTGCGAAGACGTCGAAACGTGTGCTGATTATATCACGCAGCTTGTCGAAGAAGCTCGACAACTTGCACGCCTACGTATAAGTCGCCAGCAGGACTACGATTCAAGACGGTACAACCTTCGTCATCGACTAGTGTCATACGAGCCAGGAGAAAAAATTTAGATATAGACTCCTATTCGGCACCATGGCCTCTCAGAAAAACTGTTAAGACGGTACTTCGGGCCATATAAAATTCTACGAGGTCTCAGTGACATTAATTATGAGGTTGTTCCTGATACTGAGCACTCCTTCAGGCGTCGAAGGTGTGCTTTAGAAGTTGTGCACGTTGTTCGAATGAAGCATAGTTTCTCCGAATGAAGTCATGCGTTTCAAACGAGTGCAAACCACTTTGACCGTGTACTCAGATTTGGGTGCACGTTAAAGAACCCCAGGTGGTCAAAACTTCCGGAGCCCTCTACTACGGCGTCTCTCATAATCATATGGTGGTTTTGGGACGTTAAACCCCACAAATCAATCAATCAAACCACTTTGATTATAATACATCGGGACGATGCTTTCTTGAATGTGAGTCTAATGTCATGGCTAAAGACCGGGAAAGAAGACAGAGGATGACGAAGTGATGAGCATGGACAGAACCCATGGTGGCTCAGAGGCTGTTCGTCGAAGTGGCTGTTCTTTTGTTCTGTTAATGCAGACCTTGTTTTTCCTGGTCGCAACGTCGTCCCGTATCCTGTTACTTTCCCGTTGCGACAATACACATGTCTAAAATGCAACTGGGCACACATACTATTGGCGCGAAGCACCTTGGGGCTAGAATTTGATGATGACGCCCCGACAACAGTGCACACCGCTAGGATTGTTGGCGTCTCCGGTCGTCACGATGGTGGTTGTGGAGAAACTTTATTTCTTATTCAGGGGAAGGGGTAGAAGGGGTAAAAGCGAGTAGAAAGGTCTCTATTCCAGGACTCGTGTGATTCTCGCTCTACACGCGGCGCTTTATGCAGTAACGGGCCATCATAAAAACGGGTATGTGCCACGATGGATAAATCCTACTATACTTGCTACCAGTCCTCTAAAAATTAGGAAGGCAACAATTACACCAACAAATCGTCGACGTCGTTGATAGAGCAGAAACGCCCTTCCCTACACGTCATAGGGAACTGAAAATGGGCATGCAGGGAATAAGAAGGCATTTCATAAAACGTTTCGTACATTTGAGCGAGCATCAAAATTTCTTTGCAAAATTTATAATGTTTTTTTTCTATACCTTCCATTTCTCTCAAATTTCATACGAGTTCATAAGACCACTCAGTTCTTGGTCAATCCTTCACAGTTGGTATGAGCCACAAGAGAAGGTGAGCAAGAAGAACTCTGCCGCCACTTCCTCTGCTTATCACAAAGGCATTATGCCCATCCGCTTCGTGAAAAAGTTGTTCGAAGAAACGTGCGAATTGGTGGCACCTTGCAATCTTATGAGGTGGCACTTCAACAAGATCAATATTCGTTGCATCCAGATATCCATTTTCTTCATTGGCAGCTGACATCCCCTCCAGTCACTTTGGACATCAAAGGAATAAAAAAAAACCCTCCGTACAGTACCTTGAAGCCAAATTTCTTACGCTTCAACAGATGTGCAATTATTGAGACCGTTACACATTTGTTTTCACGAATCGCTCTACAATGAACGAAAGCTCAACTGCGGCTTTTCATATACCCGCATATAAAATAGGAAAGGATTTGCGACTTCTCGAAAGACATCGTCTACAGCAGTGGAGCTTGTTGCAATATTACAGGCTTCAAAATTTATTGTTTGAAGCCAGCAAATGCAAAACTGGGTAATATATTCTGACTCCAAAGGAGCGCTGCAAATGACTAAGCATTTTTATTTTCATATAGATGATAACATCGTTTATGAAATACAAAAACAATTACCGTAGGTTATCTCGAAAGTTATAAGATACGTTTTCAGTGGCTTCCAAGTCGCCTAAGAGTGATGGAAAACAAAATTGCTGATAAATTAGCCACTACAGCACACACACGAAAATTCTCTTGACACCAGCGCCCGTTTGTTTCTCAAAAATCAAGAAGATTCTTTCTAAACTGTGCCACAAATTATGCAAGGATGCTTGGTTTGACGAAAAGACAAAGTCGTCAGTCTTACATCAAATAGATTCGTCTCTCCAATTTTCATTTAATCAAAAAATCGATAGACCATTTGACAATCTACTGCACCGTCTTCGATGAGGTGTTTCATACACACCTCAGTTTTTATGCCGCATAAAATGAAGAACGTCCCCATCATGTCGATGCGTCAGAGGGGCATATTCTTTTAGAATATCCGCAATATGAAGAACCACACGCTGAACTGAGGAATCGCTTGAACCGACTCGACAGACGATCATTTACGATTAGAAAAATACTGGCACCATGGCCGCATTGGGATAATCAAAGGCGCGCAGTGAGCGCCCTCTGCGATTTTCAATGGACACAAATCTAATGAACTCTCTTTAGTTCACATTATACCTTGCCGCTACTTGTACGGACTCTATCCGCAATGTGGACCCGATATATCAACTAGACTATGGTCGTACATACTGTGCTCATTCATGCATTATAAGCCATATAATATATATAGTATTGTATATATTGGCTATAGTTAGTGTTTTTCGTTATTTTATTCATCAATTTGCTTTTTTGTGTGTTTGTATTGTAGAGCACTGTTATGATGTTAGAATAGCCGGTTCTAACGTAGCCTACCTTGCCATGTTCTGCCAAACACAAATTTAAAAAAGAAAAAAAAAACTAGAAGGATGTTCGGGTACATAGGCTGCATTCCACCGACAAAGTTTCCTTGGAATTAATCAATGCGGACAGTATCGGGAGAATCCACCTTATAATCGGCTAATCCCCTTCATCGGGCATGAGTCATGTTCAGAGAAAAACAACAACAACAACAACAACAACAACAACAACAGTTTGCAGACGTCGTTAGTGGAGCGGAAACATCCTTCTCTACATTTACGGTTCCATGCTTGGCAGCAATAGTGACTCAAAAAAGAAATCTCTCTCAAAACACTGCCTGAATCGCCCCTCCCAGGTTTCAAGTTAGTGGAGCTGAAGCATCCATCACTACACGATTCGCCCTTCTCCAATTTTTCATTGCGATAGCGTTTATATGGACACTCTCGGCTGACTTTTTACATCGCAGTCGTGTCCCAGATATGTAACATCATCATCATCAGCCTGAATACGCCCACTACCAAGCAAAGGCCTCTCCCGTATGTTCCGCCAGTAAACACGGCCCTGTGCTTGCTGCTACCACTTTGATTGATTTATTAGTGAGGTTTAACGTCCCAAAACCACCATATGATTATGAGAGACGCTGCAGTGGAGGTCTCCGGAAATATTGGCTACCTGTGGTTCTTTACGTGCACCCAAATCTGAGCACACGGGCCTACAACATTTCCACCTCCATCGGAAATGCAGCTGCCGCTGCCGGGATTCAATCCTGCGACCTGCGGGTCAGCAGCTAAGTATCCTAGACACTAGACGACTACGACGGGGCTTGCTGCTACCAGTTTATACCCAGAAACTTCCCAATGCAATAAACCGCTTGTCTTATCTGGGAATGCAGTTAGTTACCCTTAATGACCAGCGGTTATCCTGCCTACGTGCTATGTACCCGCCTCATGTCCATTCATTCTTGATTTAAACTATGAAATCCTTAACCCCAGTTTGTTCCCTGACCTCCTCCACTCTCTTCTTGTCTCTTAAGGTTACACCTATAATTTTTCTTTCAATCGATCGCTGCGTGGTCCTCAGTTTCAGCTGAACACTCTCTTTAAGCATCCGGGTTTCTGCTCCATAGGTCAGTACCGGCAAGATAATTCTGTTGTATACCTTGCTCTTGAAAGATAGTGGTAATATACCACTTGTGATTTCAGAATGCTTGCCGAATGTGCCCCACCCTATCTTTAATCACTCTAGTTACTCCAATCATGTGGTTCGGCTCCGCGGTTGCTACCTATCCTAAGTAGACGTACTCTTTTACAACTTCAAGTGAACTGCTACCTATTTCAAAGTGATTTGCCATTTTGAGGTTGTCGTAGGTTACTTTCGTTTTCTGCAGAATAATTTTAAAACCCACCTTTTTGCTCTCCTTGCTAATTCAGTGATCATGAATTGCAACTTGTTCCGTAGTATATGTCCCCAGATATTTTTATGAACCTATACATGTGAAAAAGGCATAAACAAAAATAATTCACTAGAAGAGACTTGCTTCTTATCTGCATGTTTCACTGCAAATGACATAGAAAGACGATAGTATTTTGTTTGGAAACGCTGTGTGACTTATGGACGCCACCTGGCAGTCATGCCAAAAAACGAAAGTTTTCTAGAACGCAAAGCAGCTGGTAGGCGACACCACCATGTCGTTTTAGCGAAGCGTAATAAACACACGCTCTTTCGTTCATGTGGATTTTGTTGTGATCTGATTACACCTTCACTGTTATATAATAAGGAACCCAACCACCATCACGGTCACCAGAATTACGAACCGAGCATAAAGTAGATGCTCACGAATGGCTAGGTATAGGTGTTGGGTGGATGGAAATAATAACAGCTGCCACCAGTGGGATCTGTTTTCCAGGTTGAGTTCACTTGTTGTTGTTCAATAAGTATATACACATCTTAAAAATAGATTAACCCACTGCATAATACTCACGCGTTGATGTTGCGCCCGAATATGCATACTATTGGTTTTAAAAGACGATAGTCTTTCTTGGGGACCTTCGACAAGAAAATTTTGGTCTGTACATCCATTTGTCTGTCTGTACAATTGTTTGTCTGTCCACCTTTAACGATATTTCAAAGAGCAACGAACAATCTCCCAAATGGCTGACACCATTCGCCACGCCCATCAATATTGCGCAAGGTTCAGCGTTCATAATTGTGTGATTATAAATAAAAAACAATTAATGCGCATATCTCAGGCACCATAACAACATGGTAATATTCTGTAAGTGTGCATTTTAATAGAAAAGGTATACACCAGTAATTCTAAGGACCGTAGCGTTTATCACGCTCTGCTGACTATGCAACGCTTCCACGAAAAGCAAGTGTTTTCAATGGTTTGTGAAGACGACAAGGTGGTGGCACTTACCCATCGCCTTGCGTTCTACACTTTACCGCCTCCGAGATGGACGCGCACGCCGCGCGCTCCGTTTTCCAAGGTATCTTCCAGGTAGCGCTCATGTCTCACGTGTGACGTCACTTGATGCACTCGCTCGCCTACGCTAGAGTGTACTAGAAGTGCACCTCCGCTGCACGCTCGGAGCACTTTAACGCAGCGCCTCCAGAATACCATTCACTGTTTTTCTTGCGCAGAACTTCAAATAAACGTTTTGTTAACTCTATCGTCTTTCGATGACATTTGCAGTGTAACATGCAGATATGAGGCCATTTTTTGTTTAATTGACAATCTTCATCAGTATGAACGCAACCATGCAGGAGACCAAGATGGGTGGTCGCTCATCAACGGGTTAAAGTTTCGCTCTTGTAGCTGAATCGAATGACAGAAAGAAACAGAAAGACAGACACACAGACTGCGTCTGATTATACCAAAAAGACTTTAAAAAATATCCGCGTCGCAGTATTCCAAGAAAGACAGTCTTTATTATTTTTTGAAGGAACATACCTTACAAAGAACTTTGTCCTGTGCAGTTGCGCTTGCTACGACACACAGCGATGCCAGCTCCGGATGGTTTTGAATCGACTTGACCCCGGACCACTTTGTGTGCAGAAGATACTAGGGCCTTGGGCATCTGCCTCAGTTGCGCAGAAAGCAACAAAAGCACTGCTACTTTACCTCAAGTCAACAAACCTGAGCGACCGCCTGTAGACTGTGTGTGCTCCCCGAGTGTGCTCGTGATTGTGTGTACCTTCTCATCTTTCTGCAACCCCTTTTCTCCCCTTTATTCCTTCCCCAGTGCAGGGTAGCAAAGCGGATGTGCGTCTGGTTAACCTCCCTGCCTTTCCTTGCATCTTTATCTCTCTCTCTCTCTCTTGATCGTATCTGCAGAAATTATAGACCAATAGTCACGTGCGATACGGAATACATGAAGACAAGTGACAAACTTTCTGTCACCGCCTGTCACCTCCGCGTAGGCAATTGGTACACCCGTTCTGCAGAAACTCTGCAGAACATTTGTAGCCGCGCAGGATGCCGCATGCCTGCAGAATACCTGCGGAACATCTGCAGAAAGTCTACAGAAATTCTGCAGCATTTCAACAGAATATCGGCAGTGTTTTGTTGTGGTGAACAAAAAGTAATTAATAGCTACCATTTGCATCAGCACAAATATTTAAGGAACATGTAGCACCGAAGAGTATAAATCCGTCCATACACCCACCAAACACGTGCCCAATACACAAACACAACAGCGGAGTAAGTACCAATGTGGCCCTGGATTCCAATGTGGCCCTGGAATTCACTGCCGCGATTGTGGATGTACCCTCATGTTTGATCAATGCGAAGTGGTAAAAAAGCACCCGTCACAATTAACTCGAGAAATTATAGAAGCGCATTGTATAGCAAGTGCTGGCAGCACGTGTTTTAGCGCCCTTTCTTTGGTTTTATCGGAACATGAAGTGGCCTCCCTTAATCAGGATAACCGCCTATGAATCTGTGATATGTGACGGTGTGATGTTGTGTGTTATCTTCTCGTTGCGTTAGGGTGGTTTTGTATGCTTGCGCTGGTCTACATATTTGATGCAGTTTGACAATAAAGCTCAGTTGGAAGTTAGCGCTCTGTCCTCTTGTGTCGGTCTGCTCGGCCGTTTCTTCTTCCCCGTAATGCGCTATACCAGTTCATGTACGACGAACCAACTCGCCCAATCTTCAACACTCGTGGAGTCCTGGTATACCTTCACGATTCACTGAGAGCGGGGGACATCGGACAAAAGCCGCCGAAGCAGCTGCGGCTTCCAGTAACATGGTAATAAACTCTGAAACGCAGGTTAAAAACCACGTGATAGAAAGCTCCCCATGAGATAAAACTGATTTTGACATCGTTTTACTACGTGCCTCAGAGGTAGTAGTAAAACTTTGTCTTGCATCACCTTTTACTCCAACACGAGGTAGTATTTTTAAACGCGAGAGAATTTTCAGATGTCATGAACCGCAAAAACCACTAACCCGGTTAGTTTTTGCTTGCAATGTAGTGCCGGTGAGAGATTTCTCCTGTGCGTTGTTGAACAATGAACATCCGCAGCGTGCGCGTTAACTAAAAGTGGACTATGGATCGATGTGTCAATCGGAATCTCCCGTCTTTTATTGCCCATTAGCAGTGATTGGTATGCTTCAGTAAAAAAGCACTGTTGTATCGCTGCGTGCTTTGCGCTTCCCCAGGTTTTTCCTGCGCAATGCCACGGTGAGTGCCAGCGTCAACGTCGCCACTTGTGTAAGCGCTAGCGCTCGCTGCTTCATGTCTACACATGTTTTCAACCGACCGACCGACCAACCGACCGACCGACTTTCACAAAACGAGTGCTCAAAAAAAGGGCGCGCCGCCAAATCCTCGCGACGAAGCGCCGCAGAGATTCCTTGAGGTCAACGATAAAAAAGGAAAGCAAGCATCCAAAGACTCCCCGGGCGCGCGTCCATCTCCCCTCGGAAGCGTAGGTTCGCCGACGAACCTCCTCGCATCGGCAGCCGAGCAAGCCCTAGAAAGTTCTCGATGGAAAGGGGCGTGGTGATGCAGGGTTGCGTCATCTTTCGCGGACGGCCCTCGTACCGGCTCGCCCTTTCCCCCAGCCTTCGCTGCGCATCGCGCCGACGAAATGATGAGAATGTTATGGAATCTCGCGCGGAAGGTATTTAACCGAGCAGCAGAGATGGGAGATCAGGAGAAGAAGGAAGTTAGTGCCAGTGTGCGTGGGGTTATTCCGCCGCGTCTGTCGGTGAAGGTTTTGTCCTCAGTGACAAAGCAGGAGAAAAAGAAAGTATGCGCCAGAGTGCCTAGGGTGTTCCGCCTTGTGGGCGAAGCCTTTTGTTTTCCGTGACAAAGGAGGATAAGAAGAGGCATTCCACCTGAGGGGTGAAGACTCGAGCTACAGGCAAGAGTGTGTGTCTACCGCTATCGAGCGAAGACGCGTGGCAACAGCTGCGTGTGCGAAGCCGACGTGTTTCCGGCGAAGAAGTTTGGAGCTTGGAGAGCCATCAATTGAGATCGCGAGGTTTCCTGGAAGAGAAACTTCGGAGGCAGCGGAGCGACAACAGCACTGGACTTTGATTGAGTGATTCTCGGAAGTGTATTATTCAGACTTTTGTTCCAAGAACTTCGGACTGAATAACTTTTCTAACTCTTCAGTCTTTAAGTGTCTCGGTTGTTCGATGTATGCGACTGCATTGTAGTGCGTATCGTTGTCTGTGTTCGTTGTTTCGAGTGTGGCTGATTGTACTGTGTAGTACATTGTTTGACTGGTGACATATTGTATTTAACTATTGTCTAGTGTGCATACTTGTGTATTGTTTTGATCTGCCATAACTGAGAATATAATTTTGTTTTGTTTATCAACTCTCGGCTCTGACTTGTTCTTTGGTCCACAGCTGGCGTCCGCTGGCGCGCCAAATAGGACCACTTCTAAATTGTCCATGCTTTCGTGGTGCGGTTCGGGGGCCGATACTTCGGCCCTTGGAATTAGCCCGGCGATCACCTGCCGAATTAATGGGACCCGTGACAATTAATTTGGCGTCCACGACAGGACCTTTTGGTGCACAGTGTGTCCAAAGTAGTGAGAAAGAGCCTCGAGTTGTTGATAGTGCTATCGGAACGATTTTGTGTGTTGCTCAGTGTTCTCGTTAACGAGTGCAGGGGAGTGTTCCGATAGACTGATTTAGGCAGATACTTTTTACACGCGGCAAGACTTCATTTGCGAGACACAATGGATCTCGAAAAGTTAGTAGCTCCTAATGAGAAGATGGGTCTATCTGGCGCCGAACTACGGAAGTGGGTAAGTCAGAAGAAGAAAGAGGTGGTGGAGAGAGAGAGAGGTTGGCAACTGAGAGGGCCAAGGAAGAAAAAGCAGCTGAGTTGGAGAGAGAAAGGCTGGCCACTGAGATGGCGAAAGAAGAAAGAGAGGCAAAAGGAGTGACAGCTGAAAGAAGAAAGATAGCAGCAATTGAAGTTGAAGCTGGAGAGAGCAAAGTTGGCAGCCGAAAGGGCGAAAGAAGAAGGAGAGGCAAAGGAGCGACAACTGAAGGAAAAAAGAGAGCAACAATTGAAGTTGGAGCTGGAGAGAGAAAGACTGGCAGCTGAGAGGGCGAACGAAGTAAGAAAAGCGGAGATGGCTGAAAGGGAACGGCAGCGGCAGCACGAGATTGAACTCGAGCGGCTCCGTTTGCAACAGCAAAGTGAAACTCCGGTCCAAGCTAGAGTTGAAAGCAGCGAACGGGAAGATCATGGCTTCCGCTTGAACCCTAGGAAGCTGCTCGTAGCATTTGATGAAAGGAAGGACGACCTTGACGCGTACCTTCACAGATTTGAGACGATTGCAAGGAGCCAGAATTGGCCGGAACATCAATGGGCAACTGCTTTGAGTTCTTGCTTGAGTGGTGAAGCGCTCAGTGTGTACGGCAGGCTGACGCCGACCGATGCAGCCAACTATGCAAAGGTGAAAGCTGCTTTACTGAAGCGATTTAGATTTACTGTGGAAGGATTCCGGGACAGATTTCGGACAGGAAAGCCAGCTGATGGTGAGACGGCTACACAGTATGCCGCCCGACTTTGCTATTATTTCGACAGATGGATTGAATTTTCAGGGACAGCGCAGGAGTACGATGAGCTTAGAGAGCTCCTTATTAGAGAGCAATTTCTTACTAGTTGCCACCCAAGCCTGTCGCTGTACTTGAAAGAGAGGAAGGCTGAGTCGCTTGAAGGCATGCTTGAAATGGCCGACCAATTCTTGGAAGCACAAGGTGGCACAAATTTGGCCAAAATCAAGAAAGAGTGTCCTGAAGATTCGAAGAAATCGGCTCCCGAAGAAAAGAAACTTGCACTGGAGAGCGTTCCGCGATGTTTTCTGTGTAACCGAGTGGGTCATCGCGCGAACTGCTGTCGAACGATCTTTACGAGCCCTACGGTCGTAAAATGTTTCACGTGTGGTCGGACTGGGCACAAAGCAGACGCATGCCGTAACGGAGTGAGCCAAACTCACCAGGTATCCTGTGTGCTAGAAGCACCGAAATCCGATGGTGATGCCGTCACCGACGGATTCGTAGAGTTGAAAAATGGGGAGAAACTTCCTATTGTGGGTGCTCTAATGACAAAACAGCCGACCGGTGTTACGAATGGAATGCCAACGCTGCCTGGAAAAGCTGCGGGCAAGAAGATTACGGTATAAGAGACACCGGTAGCTCCACGGTTATCGTGCGGGGAAATTTAGTACGGAAAGTGAGTTAACAGGCAAAACGAAACCAGTTTGCCTAATTGACAGTACGGTTCGGATGCTTCCCGAAGCAGAAATTGAGGTTGAAACCCCGTACTTCAGCTGGAAGGTTACTGTTCTATGCATGACGACCCCCCTGTACGACCTCGTCATCGGAAACATCGACGGAACGCGAGGGCCGAATGATCCAGAATGTTGGGAGAAGACCCTAAGATAGAGCCTTCGCCAACCCAGCGACCGCGAGATATAGTGGAGGAGCATCCCGTGACGGATCTCACTCGAGTCCAAGGTGAAGCCGCGGTGCAGGAGACAGTGAATGAGGAGATAATCGTGTTGAATGAGTTCACGTGCTGGGCAGCTGGACTTACGTCGGCACGACCTCAACCGACCGACAGTGTAAAGGTGACGGAGTCGGCCAGCCAGGCCCAATGTCGGGACATGAACAAGCGGGTGACAGGATCGGTTGAACGTTATGACACGTTAACGGTGTCGAAAGGGACAACGATGGCTGAGACGCCACCTCAGATACCGTCGTTGGAATGGGCTCATCGGAACAGAAACAAGAACAATAAGAAAAGATCGAGAGAGCACCGCAAGAAAGGGCGCAAGCGCAGCTCGAAGTACTCAGGATAGGTGCTGAGGTCAAATCGGAATGCGTTTGGCTGTGTTGAGCCTCAATGTGTTGTGTTTTGTTATCCTGTCACAACTGTATGTCGAGCGAATCAAAATGTTTGTTACGGTGATGTGATGTATAGTATTGTACAATTGTTGTAATGACAGACCTTTGTACAGTTGTATTGCGTGAAGTATGTGATGGAGTGTTGTATTCATGCACCTGTGGCTATATCCTATGTGTTGTGAGATTGAAGTGCATCGTACAATTGTATTGAGTGATCTATTGTGAATGTGAAGTGTCATGAGCGACGGACTATGTTAGTCTTTGAGAGTGTGGGGATGGTTCGCACTCGTTTGTGTCGTTTTGAATATATATGAGATAATATTCCTAAAGTCGGGGGCAGTGTCACAAAACAAGCGCTCAAAAAAAGGGCGCGCCGCCAAATTCTCGTGACGAAGCGCTGTAGAGATGCCTCGAGGTCAACGATAAAAAAAGAAAACAAGCATCCAAAGACTCCCTGGGCGCGCGTCCCTCTCCCCTCGGAAGCGTAGGTTCGCCGACGAAACTCCACGCATCGGCAGCCGAGCAAGCCCTAGAATGTTCTCGATGGAAAGGGGCTTGGCGATGCAGGGTTGCGTCATCTTTCGCGGACGGCCCTCTTACTGTCTCGCCCTTTCCCCCAGCCTTCGATGCGCATCGCGCCGACGAAATGATGAGAATTTGCTGAAATCTCGCGCGGAAGGTATTTACCCGAGCAGCAGAGATGGGAGATTAGGAGAAGGAAGTTAGCGCCAGTGTGCGTGGGGTATTGCGCCGCGTCTGTCGGTGAATGTTTTGGCCTTAGTGACCAAGCAAGAGAAGAAAGTATGCGCCAGAGTGCGTAGGGTGTTCCGCCTTGTGGGCCAAGCCTTTTGTGTTCCGTGACAAAGGAGGAGAAGAAGAGGATTTCCACCTGAGGGGTGAAGAATCGAGCTACAGGCAAGAGCGTGTGTCTACCGCTATCGAGCGAAGACGCGTGGCAACAGCTGCGTGTGTGAAGCCGACATGTTTCCGGCGAAGAAGTTTGGAATCTGGAGAGCGGCCAATTGAAGACGCGAGGTTTCCTGGAAGAGAAACTTCGGGGGCAGCGGAACGACAACAACGCTGGACTGTGAGTGAGTGATTCTCGGAAGAGTATCATCCAGACTTTTGTTCCAAGGACTTTGGACTGAATAAGTTTCCTAACTCTTTAGACTTTAAGTGTCTTGGTTGTTCGACGCATGTGACTGCATTGTAGTGCGTATTGTTGTCTGTGTCCGTTGTTTCAAGTGTGGCTGATTGTACTGTGTAGTACATTGTTTGACTGGTGACATATTGTATTCAACTATTGTCGAGCGTGCATACTTGTGTATTGTTTTGATCTGCCATAACTGAGAATATAATTTTGTTTTGTTTATCAACTCTCGGCTCTGACTTGTTCTTTGGACCACAGCCGGCGTCCGCTGGCACGCCAAATAGGACCACTTCTAAATTGTCCACGCTTTCGTGGTGCGGTTTGGTGGGCCGATACTTCGGCCCTTGGAATTAGCCCGGCTATCGCCTCCCGAATTAACGGGACCCGTGACACCGACCGACCGACCGACCGACCGACCGACCTACAGACAGACAGACAGACAGACAGACAGACAGACAGACAGACAGACAGACAGACAGACAGACAGACAGACAGACAGGCAGGCAGGCAGGCAGGCAGACAGACAGACAGACAGACAGACAGACAGACCAACATTTTTGCATTGAAGGTGCCCAAAAAAGACTATCGTCTTTAAAAAAGGAACGCGGGGCACACATGACATGAGATGCCGCCGCGTGGCAGGAAACGCAGAGTCGCTTACACGGGCCGTAGTTTAAAAGAACAAAAAGCAAACACCGTCCACTTGTGCAATTTGGACACTTGCAGCGCTTTTTTTCAAATACAAACACGTAATAACTTTGACAGTTGTTAATTCACTCTTGCCCTGCGTGTACCTGTGTATGTGTATACCTATACTTGTGAATACCTACGCATACCCGCTCTCAAGTTTGCGTTAAGGCTCCGCATTGCTCATCGTATTCCAGTTGCGGCTGCACAGCTACATGTGAAGACGATAAACGCAGTTCTGTGCATCCCTCGCGTGGACGCGACTTCTACTATTGACTTTTTTAGATCTGCGGACGAGGTCGGCTTTTGTTGTTGCACATACGTATTCAATTGAACCCGTGGGCTCGGCTGTTGATAAATGAGCGACGCATCACTACTGCACTTACGTTAGATGTGTCTGTGCACGCAGGCTGGGTGTTCACGTAAATGGAGTCCGTAACGACTTGTCCATCCAGCACTGCGAATACCACCACACGGAAGCTGGGCGTCATCTCAGGTGTGACAGGTATCACTATGTTTTCTTCGATTCTTCTTCCGTCGGGTAGCCTCCTGATCAGCTGCACTCTACCCTTGGACAGAACCTGTAGATATTTAAAAGATATGAGTGATAGGTTGAAACAATGTAGTCGATCCGTATGACAGCTGACAGAGGAAAAAGCGTATTAAAAACTCTCAGTTTGAATCAATCAATACAAATCTATTGCAAAGTCGTTAAGTTCCCCAAATGAAAGTACTCGTCTTCTACAATTAGTAATAAAAAACTGAATGCATGGCGTTTCTTTATTTGGACATTTTTGTATTTTCGTTTAAGTAACTATTGCATACAATAATCATGGTAGACAACGCAATGTGCGGCCTCAATCTAATCGCATGCCCTTGCTGGTATAATTAAAAAACTCACAGCAAGTTACAATTTAGAGATAAGTTTGAAAGTCGCACATGAAATAAAAAAAACTATCTTACCGCATAATAAACGAGGAAGTAATTTTGTCGAAGTGGTGTATAAATAGAACAGCTTCGTACACGTCATGTGCCTGAAAGAAAGAAGAGTTTTGTTAACCTCCGCTGACACATCAGTGCATTTGTTTTATCAAGTGCTTCATACACTTGAAGTAAAAACAGTAAAAACAATTAAAGCGCACATGACAAGACATCACCTTGATTAGGTTCGGACGGGGAGCTTCACACGGTTGCTGGAAAGCTGCTCCGAAATTTGCTATTAAGGCTAACGTACAATATGAAACAATTCCTTGCATTGCCGAATTTCGTTCAGTGTTGAGATATTAGTTTCACGCCAAACAGCTAGGGTTTTTCAAGAGCCCTTGCCTTGATGAGCGAGTGGTTTCGTAACCAATTGACCTCATCAGAGTGTGGTCCATACGACTTCTTCCCCAGCTTCACAGAGTCAGAGCCACCACAGTTGGGGAGTGGCTCTGCTGTAGACGTTTTATGAAGCCTTCGCGGAGTCGAAAGCTTTGTCATCGTGAATACAGGACACAGAATTTCAATGGTGTGTTGGAGATAGTGACTCTTCTGGAGATTGTGATCACGAAAAGTTGCACCTATTTTTCGCAAAACGATAATATTATAACCTCAGGCCAGGTTTGTACAAGCGGGGCCAAACCTCAAGTAACAGAGCAGTGGCCTTCATTGCAAATATAAGCTTAACTTTGGTTCACCTTAACAGGTGCACTTCGTTAACTCAGGCACAGTACAGAGCGAATAATATACAGGACACAAGCCATCGATTAATCCGTTCTGTACTGTGTCTGTGTTTACTAAGCACACTCCTGACTGTAAGTGAATGCCCAACCCACGTACTTGTGGTGCTCCTCAGTAACTTGGACTGTCAAGCAAGCCCCACGACCTGTCGAACGTAGATTGACTTGTTTAAGCATCTACTTCCTCTTTCATCTGTCTATCTTTCTTTCATTAGCACATACCCACTGTCTGTGGCCTCCTCCTCCTCTATTCTTCTCGCCCTTACATCTCTCTCAGGATTCTCCTCCCGCTCCTCACTAGCCCCTCCCCCGCCTTTCTATGCTTGATTGCGCTATGATATGAGCTTCTTGGCACAAAGTCATGTTCTAAGTCCCTATCACATCATTCTTTCACTCCTTCTCACCCTTCCATAACTCCTCGCCTTTTCACTTACCTCTTCTGCTTTGCACTACTTGATGCAGGAATATGGCATTTTTTTGCCGAAGGAGTGCCAAGCATTGGCGTTGCTCTACGGTAGAACACCTGCCTGGCACGCATACGGTCTGTGTTCGATTTCCCCTCCATGCCAAGTTTTAAAGACGACAGTCTTTTTTGGGACCTTCGACGTAAAAATTTTGGTCTGTCTATCCATTTGTCTGTTTTTCCACCCTTAACGATACCGGTACTCTAAATGGCACCAGCCGATACCCCAAACGGCCGACCCATCGGCAGTGCCCACCAATGTTGCTCAAGATTCAGCGTTGATACTTGTGTGATTGTCAAATAAAAAGCAATTATTTCGCATATCTGAGGCACCATAACAACACGTATATATTCTGTATGTGCGTCTTTTACTAGAACAGGCATACATAAGTAAATCTAAGGACCATAGCTTTTATAACGCTGTGCTGACCATGCAATGCTTGCACAAAAATGCAAGTGTTTCCAACGCTTTGCTAAGACAACACGGTGATGGCACCTACCCGTCGCCTTGAGTTCTACACCTATCACCTCTGAGATGGGCGCGCACGCCTTTGTTTTCCAAGATAAGTCCCTGGTAGCGCTCACTTTTTTATGCTATGCTAGGAGCTGCTGGAGTTTTCTGGTGATGCAAACCGGCCTAACAAATAGCTGAGCAGCTCCGCTGTTTTAAACAAAGCTAGAGAAGTAATTAACGCTTTAAATATGCACAGCGCACATGTAAGAGTTTAAATGAACTATTACATCACTTCGTAACGCCACTAAACGCATCCAATGAGAATGTGGACGTTTGCTTAAAACAATTTAGGGATTATAGTAAAACGTTTGATGACAGTGGCTCGTGTCTGGAAAGCTTGTTGTTAGAGCCCTGTGCGATTCTAAATGTTTGGTAGTATTTTCTGATGCATTTTCTAGGCATACTGTCAAACATTGTCGTGGCCACAGATTAAGAGACACAAAATTAGGACGACGCACCCTCTAGGTGCTTTGTGCGTGTGTTGTTCTTTCGAGTGTGTTAATTTACGTAAACAAACGACCATAATTAGATTGCACCATGTAAAGCAGGAAGATAGATGCCCAAGAGTCAGTATACACTTCTTTATGCAAGGATGCAAGCAAACAAGCCATCTTACTTTAACAACACTCTTCGGGTCTTTTCTTTGGATGGCAATGAATCCTTGTGAAAAATTCGTGTACGGTACTAGTTGGAGTCGCTCTCTTGCCTCGCACTCATTTGGATACCTCCGATCGTTGGTGGCCACCTTTAAGAGAAAGACAGATGAGTGATATTTTTGAACACCTGCAACATTGCCACAGCGGGCAAACGAATATACGAAAACATTACCAGTGTTGTCTTTAACTTGGGCCTGAGCACTCCCCAAGTATGGTAAGACATGCCACACATCGTTGGTTGGCTGGTTTCTCAATAGCTGGGCACAACCCACGCAGGGGGATAGGCCAATGATCGGACGGTGCCTTGCTTGTTAAACTAATTCGCTTCTTTAAGGAGAGTTGAATTCATTAGGTATTACAGGTAATAACTTAAACTTGTAGGATTTCAAAAAACTTGGAAATGAATGACATAATTAAAACACACACACACACAAACACACACACACACACACACACACAAATTCTATGCCTAAAACAAATAAATTTAGCTACGTTTAGTGTTTCATTCTTTTAAACTCTCGTAAGAAATTTGTAACAGCATTGAAAACGCTCCTGTGGCGAAAACTAAATGTTATTGCGCCAAATGAAAGAATCACCGGAAGTGACTAAGTCCAACTTTCGTAGGGGTTCTTCTAAGTTTTTCTCTGATTTTTACATCTTCGGTAACTCAAAAAGAAGTGCTCCAGAGACTCTCATTCCAGTGAAGACATAAAGGATACTGTGCCAGGCCTGACCTGTGAAGATAAAGGTTACAACGCAGCCTTGTAATCACTAGTTCTTCCTTTCTTGATGCACACCACCTGCTCTTCCAAGGGAACTTTAGCTGTAGATAGCCCGATGAAAACAAAAGAGATTTTTTGAAGTCGTGTGGCGTTGTACGTTTTTCAAAGCGCGCTGCTGTGATATACTCAGTCGTAGGTAAAATATACAGATTAGGACCATCAAGAGAAGATATAGCTAGTGCATCAGCACGCTCCCTGAGAGCCAAACCTCTATGGCCTATTAGGAATAATGTACGACTTATTCGTTCTTGAAAATAAAACCAACTACAGGGCAACGTATAATGGGCACAATCAATAAAAACAATTGAAAATGGAGCCAAGAAAAGTGAATAAAGGATGTTTCTTTAATTTTAGTGTAATGATTATAAATTCGAAGGTTGCGGATTCAAATCCCACGAATAGAAAGGGTGTGTCTTCGTCCTCTTTAATTCACATCCATTTGCAGAATATTTTTACGCTACAGTTCAAAGCAACAAATAATATGTCCTGTGTTTTCTTCAGTGTAATTGTGTGTAGTTATCATCGGTTTTGTTTGACAGACAAATGAGTCGATCGAAAAAATCCACTTCTTTCGTGCATAATGTAGGGCGTGTTTTTCTACGCAGAAGCTTCTAAGTTCCATGAATTCCAGTTTACCTGTGTTACCTTGAGACCAACATTGTATTATTGAACTCAGCCTTCAATAAGAAAAAAAGAAAAAATGTAGTGAATGGAAAGTTTGAACCAACCAGAAGCCCCTGTAGACATATCTGTCAGAGATAGGTGCGAAGAGACAACCCCCGGGGGGGGGATGCAATGTTGCAGAGAAGGATTCCGAAATCAAGGCATATTTTCGCTACCCTGAATCGGAGTGGCAATAGAATGAGGACAACGCTTGGAAGAATATAATGGAAATGAAATTAAGCGCTTTTTGCGCGGAATGAAATGGGAATGAAAATACGCCTCCTTGCGAAAATAGAGCAGGTTTTTGTTTGCGTGTTGTTTTTCAAACTTGAGACATTAGTAAGTCAGAGCACCGAATTGAACAATAAAGCAGTATTTCGAAATGGATTGGCTGATTGCAAGCATGGTACATGTATAAGCAACATGCCTGCTACACTTCTGTCCTTATGCGGTGTTGCTCTGAAGTTTGCCTCTTTTTTCCGCGTTCCCACGGATCTATAGGCATTACACAGTCGAGTTTTGCAGCGTGATCACAGCGCCTCAATACAAAGCCTAGCGGATTAAAGGAAAGCAATAATGACACGGGGTCGGTCACAGCAGAACTTGATGTGCGCGCCTGCCTCCCTTCATGGGGGAAGAGATAGTTGTCGTGCTACAAAGGGGACGCTTGCGCACGTATGCCTGCTTTCTACGTCCACCTAACGGTCCATGTCAGTGAACTTCATCCGTGCAACTGACGCAGCTTTTCTCTGTTCAGTGTACAGTGTCTACGCTATTGTATTTTATTTCAACATACTGCAGCCCCGCAGGGCTATCGCATGAACATACTGCAGCCCCGCAGGGCTATCCATTGTTGTATGCTCTCTTACACCTTGTGGTTTTTCAAAAGACGATAGACTTTCTTAAAATACTGCAAAGCTGAAATTTTGGGCTCTCTCTCCGTTTGTCAAATGATTAACCACACAGCGAAAATTTTAGCCTTAGCTGAACGCCCAGTCATGTTGATGTGGTGGCTGCATTCATACTTTTTGACACTGTCGATCAAAAAGCAAATACTACGCATATCTGATGTGGAACATCAATACCTAAGTATTAGGTAGTGTGTTGATTTATCAGAAAATGCGTAGATACGTAATTTTAAAGAATGCAGCGTTTCGTAGGATGCACTGACAATGTGACTCTATGAATGAAAAACCGGGTGTTTCCCACGCTTCGCTAAATCGACACAGCGCTGCCACCTACCAGTGGCTCTGCGTTTCACACTGCTTCTGTTTACAGAAATTACTGCCTTATGGCGTTCATATAAGACGCGGTGCCTGTAGACGTAAGATTATTGTGTTTCGAGGACATTTGCAGTGAAACACGCAGATACGCGTCCAATTTTTTCCCCTCGATGGTGCCCCAAATGCCTGCAGCCTCGCCGCCCTTCACTTCTTTATTTTTGTTTCTGTAACCATCCGCGACTCGCAGGCATAATCGAAAAAGCGCTTTTCTAGTGATACATATTGACGCGGGTGCGATTCTTGTGCTCACTGCACGCTTTCGTATACCAGCTTTCATGTTGTTCCGGGCAAAGGCGCCCAATGACACAAAGGCGCCTTCGCCTGAAACTCTGTCCGTGAAGGTCTGCAGAGCAAAGGAACAAGTTTTCCGAGAGGTGCACTATTCCAACTAATACCAGTAGGTCTAGACTGCTTTGTTTCCCCTTAAACAAATATTAGTTCTCTCAATATTCACGATCCATCAAGACGCGTGGCAAAAGGGGTGTCTTCTTGAACACTACCTTTGTCAGCATAAAAATACGCTATGTCATCGTTTTAGCATTAACACATTTTACCTTAAACAATATTAAGATATCAAATTGCATTGAACCATACTGACCATGAAAACACTATAGGCATAGCGGGAAAGCGGCCTCTATGCGAATTAGTAGGGTGGTTTCTTCTGCATATGTCACCAATCTACTATTCTTCGTACTTGCTAGCGTGTTTTGATACTTTTGCAGTTCTTAAAGTTCTCAATCATATCAGTTTTATGGGACGTACTTTCTCAACTTGATAAAACTATCGGGATGTCTTTCCTACGTGAGACATTACAAAAATGAGATAAAACTGCCCTGCCATTGCCCATTGAGAACGGCTGTTTTTTCATTCCGAGGATTTTAAAAGGTATACATTGTAGCAAATTTTAATTCCCTGGAATAGAATTGAAATTGAGGCTACCCATTCCGCAACGATTGTATCTTTCCTTTATCTGTATCAATGAAGTGGAAAGGGGTAGCCGTCGACAAGTGATGGTGACAAAAACTCTTTCGTTTTTTTTCTATTTCAATAAAAAAAACTGGAAGGTGTCGCGTTTGTAGAAACTGCCGCTCCAGTTTCTACAGACATTCCTGGTGGGCTTCAGAGACTACGCTTGGCGAGAATTACTGTGTGTTATGCGTTCCCTTATTATCGCCCAAAGTGTGTTGAGTACTTCAGACTTCTTCATTCTCCTCATCACGAACTACTTTGTTACCTTTAGCCCCGTGATGATAGGTGAGGCGTTTCTGATCGGCCTTGGCCACAGCTGCCCGTTCGAGAACGCGAGGCTTTTCTCACCTGGATGGAAAGCACTCCGTCATTGTTGGAAGTCGATACGAAGAACGTTGCCACTCCGTTACTGTCGGTTGTAGCTTCTCCAATTTTCCCCGAAGACAATTCGATCTTCATCGGCACATATCGAGCTGGGTTTCCATTGACGTAAGTCAATTCAGCCTGCGTAGGGTGGACATTGCGTAATTATTACATATATCATTGCAGGCGAATTCTGTAAAATTTCAAAATGTGGCGGAAGGGCTAACAAAAAAAAGAAACGGACATTGACTCATTTGTATCACGAGGCTGTGAAAAAAATCCCTGTGGGTTCCTCCGAAACTATCTCCTAAGTAGCCAAAAAATTCGGCCTGGTCCGGGTATTTAACCCGAGACTAACGTCTTTTCCGGGTGGTGTCTCTACCGATTTAGCAAACAACGAAGCTAACACTTGACAGCACGTTGGCGAATTTATCGACAAAAACCAGAGGGACAAAAAAAGAGATTGAAAAAAGTTGCATGAAATTCATAATTGATTTGCGGCTGTTAGCCAACAAGGAAGTACTAATGCATAAAAATTGACGGGTTGCTCTTTTTTTGTCATCTTGTTCGCAGTGGTCGCTGTTTTCTGAAAAAATCGTTATATCTATGGGAAAAGTAGGAATAGTTCTCCAAGCAAGCTTGCGTCGTAAACAGATTATACAAAACATGAAAATAAGAGAGGAATAAATGAAAGATGGACTAAGTGGTCAATGCACACAGGCATTAGGTTCCCTCTTATTTCCCTTTCATTCACATGGCTAGGCCCCAGAACCTCACCGTTTTTGGGCTTCGTTTTCTAAAGTGCCAACAAGACTAAAGGGTTTCGATGTGGCACTTTTCTCACAGGAGACAAGGCGTTTACCATTCGTGCGGATAGTTGACGTTCATAAAAATAGTTAAGTGTGATGGCGCGTTCTTTTCTTATTGACCACACGCAGAATGAGTGAAACTAGGCAGTGGTAAATGCCAGAGCGTGAATGCTCATCGTGAGACATGCAGGAGTTTGACAAGCTAGAATTGTGATGAATAGAGTGATAGCCTACGGAAAATATTTTACTTTTAATTTTAGTTTCATATCCACTGCAACTTAATCGTTAGAATGTGGAAAGGTATATGCCACGGTGCTGAAACAAAACTGAAGTACTCGGTTGAAGTTATTCCTGATGTGTTCCTACATAACGGTAAACTTTACCATTGCGCTCCATCCTCGTCATACCGAGCTTTCATTCACTCAGCATTCGAGTAGGCACACGCTCCCTTGCCCGAGTTCCTTCATTAAATCAAGAGCATGCGCAGGAAGTTTACTTGTGAGACAGCCCTTTATTTTATCGACAAACGTGACATTATTAATAAGTACGCACCCGTAATCCACAGCTGAACACTGTTGTGTACATGCTTTTCTTGTCTCCTTCGTTCGTTCTTCGTACCATTAGTACAGCGCATTGCCTTAAGAAAGCGACAGTCAAATAGAGTGTGATGTTCTGCTGATGCAGCTGATCCCGTGAATGTATATTATATCAAGAGTACCGTTTACAAAACTAGATATATAACTTCGCAGCTACGTACACATACGCGGACCACTCTTTTTAGAAAACGGGTCGCCTCAGCGTATATTAATATCACGGTATAAGAAAAAAAGTGAAAGCATTGAACGCGATAGCAACAATTTGAAAGGTCACGCGCAGAATGGAAAGCATATCGAAACGTGCCCCGCTTTTCTCGCGCACAAATTACGCACGAAACGTACTCACAGCGACGAATGCATGTGAGTAAATGTCTTCTTTGTTACTTCGCTTAGTCTGAAAAGCGTGCGCTTTTCGCGAATGGAGACTGCAATGATTGCAGGGACCTTTGTGCGCCCGGTAACAACAGCAGTATCGTTTCTTGTAAAGCCCGAGGGCAGCCAAGGCATACGATCCTCCCCTCCACGCCACCGCGAGATAAGGGCGCGCGAGGTAGCGTAGCTCCCCTTCTCTTTGCCCGGGCAAAGTACGCGTAGATTGAAGTGGGCGCAGCTGCGCGATATGGCGATTTTCGTTCATTGCGCCATCTTTCTGGTAATGCCGAAAACACAGCAGCAGTAAGTGGTAGATGTAAATAGCTTGCCGTTTGAAGGTTGCAGAACGTTCTCCGAAGTGGCTCAGTGGCTAACGCCTCGCTTTCACGACGCAGAGTTCCCACGATCAATTCCGCACGCCGTAGGTCTTTTTTTCTAAATTTTTGTCTTTCTTGCGTTTTCATATATATAGCTACTTATAGATATACGGTGCATGACATCGACACCGACGCCGGTGGCAAACTCCAGCCGAGAGTGTCCATATAATTGCTATCGCAATAATAATGTAGGTGTGGACTCTCCGCCCAACGGCGCGTAGACATAATGTTTGGCTCTTTCCTCCATTTCAGCCCCCATGCCGCAGCGCCCCTCACGCGAATGTGGCCAGCGCATATACCATTGAAGACGAGCTGCGTGTGAAGGGTCCGTAACGGCGTTGCGCACGTGAGAGATCAGTGTTGGGTCATTCCATGCCAAACGTCCAGGCATTTTATTGACCTTCTCAAACGTTTGGAAAAATTGTGCCAATTTACTACATTGAAAACAGTGAAATGGTCGAATATTTTCAAGAGAATTTTTTTGGTCACCTGGCTGCCTTCTGAACTTTCCGGAATGTCGCTTGGGTGTTGTTTGTAGCAAAATGTATTCTAAATTTACCGCTGCTTCTTTCTATACCGATTTTGGTCTACATGTTAAGTAAATGTTTTCGTATAAGGTGTTTGAAGCTCAGTAATATTAGTGTGGTTTGCTGGCACATATGGCTCCAAGAATTAAGCTGCAATGTGTTATGTTTGCATTGTTTCTATTGCCGTACTGTACTTTGTATCAATAGTTGAGTTATATATACTTCTTGCAAAAAAGGTGTATTTTGAAAAAAGTATATATCAAGCTTCTAAATTTTATTGGAAGAAATCACACATTTTGCAAAATCGTCATTTTTGTCTATACTGAGATGTATTGTGCATCATGTGGTTGTCCAATTTAAAATTGCATTTACACCCAAATCAAATGAAAATAAGCTGTTATTTTTACATGGCAAATAGTATTGTTACAGTTTTTGTTTTAAGAAAGAAAATAATTTTTTAACTTCCCCAATGACGTCTTTCTTCCTATTTGCTCATACGACAGCTGCCGCCTTGAAATTCCCCGTTGCCGTCAATGAATAAGTTCAAAAATTATTTTCTTTCTAAAAAATAAAACGATGAGATTTGCCGAATGAAAAAAACCTTCTTATACACTTTTGATTTGGGTATAAAGACGACTTTGAATTAGACCACCAAGTGGTGCAAATTGCATCTCATTACGGAAAAAATTGACAATTTCGTGAAATTTGTGATTTATTTTCGTAAAGTACACCAGGTTGGGAGCTTTAAAAATATTTTTTCCTCAAAATATACCTTCTGTGAAGTAAGTAGTAAAAACTCAAATATTCATACAAAGTGCAGTAGTGCAATAAAAAAATGCAAACAACACATTTTGGCTAAATTCTTGGAGGCGTATGTGCCAAAGAAGTTGCACTAATATTACTGAGCATCAAACACTACACACAAAAACATTTACTTAACTTGCAAACCAAATTTGGTTTAGAAAGAAAGCGCGGAACTTTTAAAATAGTTTTAAAGCACAAAGAACAACCAAACGACATTACGGGATGTTCAGAAGGGAGCCACGTGACCAAAAATTTTTTCTCTCTGAAATATTCTAGCAGTTCTTTGTTTTCAACGAAGTAAATCAGGACGATTTTTTCGAATACATTTGACATGGTCTCCCGATTGGCTGGAACGTTTGGCGTGGAATGACCCAATTACAAGTAGAATGTTTCGTTTTTCTTACACCGTGTAGCCAATAGCAGCGTTCACCACACGTAGTGTTTTCCGGTCGCGAGAAACACCGAGTGCTTTTCTAGCTCTAGTTGGTACCGTGTACGATTAAAAAAATGCTAAGGGGAAAAATGACGCCATATCCACGAAGTGAATGATGATGTAAGAGCTTGATCCGGAGGTTAAATTTGGTAAACAGTGAATCCTGCGTACATCCACTCGGCCATTATACAAAAACGTACCCTATCAGGCGCATCGAAGGTTTTAAAACGATGAGCCCCAACCGTTATTAGTATTAGATGCGAAGTAGCTCTTTGACCAGCCTGCATAACGCGGTCCGTCCTTGTCTCCGTGCCAACGCGCCGCACCGCGTTCTCTCCGCCCCACTTGTTGGAGCGATGCCAAGTAGGTCAAGTCGCAGATGCGCGTTGATATCACTCTCTCTCTCTCAAACGCAGCAGCTGTCGTCTCCTTCCAACGGACCTAGGTGGTGTTGCTCCTCCACCCGCTCGCAACCAAGGATGTTTAAATAAATCTTGTTTCAGCCTCTTTGCTGGCAACGCACTTCTCTCTCGGTTCATCCTCTCCAACGCCCGCAATGCTCACCTGCACATCGAGTGGAAACACTCGTTCGGTTCATTTATTTTCGATGAAACTTACATGAACCCCAACCCTCCTCCCGTGTCTTTGCGTTTCAAAAAAAAAAAAACGTTGTCTCGAGTAAAGACTACATCGAGTTTTGCTTCAAACTGTTCTCCCAGCACCTGCGCCGACACCCGTTTCCGCCGGGTATACGACGTGCGCACCGCTGCTGCTTCACATATCGTCAAGGTTCCCTTCGGGGCGATGGTCAATATTTTTATCATCGATGTTATAGCAAAAATTCGTTGCAGCGAATCGTCCCCTGGCCCCTACTCGCGAAAATCAGTGGATAAGACCAGAAGTCGCAAGTGCCCCTGCCTTGGAATGGCGCCAACAATGGGCGTGCCAACGGATGCCAGTCACACTGGTGGCGTCTCGCTCTGGAGCTCGGCTTTCCCTTGTGTAGCGTCGCTTGCCCAGCGACGCGTCCCCTTTCATGCAAGAAGAAAGACGCGCGCATCGCGTTCGTTTCTGACCTTGTCATTTTCTCCAGAGGCAGCATAGCTACTACGGCGGGATAGATTGACAAGGCTCGAGCATAAAGAGCAAGCTCCTGAAACGCGCGTTCGCCTCGTCACGATTGGTTTCTTAATGGATGGATGGATGGATATGGCTGTATCCTTTAGATCGGGCGGTGGCTAGCGCCACCAAGCCGTAATACCTAATGAACCAAAAACTATATTTATTTTTTTTCCTTAAAAAGTGAGTTTGAGGATTCGTACTTTGCAGTGAAGAGTTTAATTTTCACTCGTGCCTTGATTTTAACCACCAATCAGATAACCTCCTTCTAGTTAATTCTACCCGCTTAAAGTTTATTTTGCCCTCCCGGTCCCTAAACCCCAGTGCTTTGAAAAACTCTGCGCCATCATCCTGAACTATAAGGTGAAGCCCTTTACAGAACATTATCAAGTGTTCCACAGTTTCTTCTTTCTCTCCACACGCACTGCATACCGTGTATACCCTTTCGTATTTGGCCCGATATGTCTTGGTTCGCAATACTCCAGTCCTGGTCTCAAACAGTAGAGAACTACCCCGAGTATTATCATAGATCCTTTCCTTGGCAATTTCCTGCTTAAAAGTTCGATAGATCTCTAGTGCGGACTTCTTAATCATGCCCATTCTCCACATGTCAGTCTCCGTTTCCTTCACTTTCTTCTTAACCGATAGTTCTTTTTGGTTTGGGCACCTGCTGTTTTCTAAGTATTTACCAGTCAACTTCCTGGTTCGCTTCCTCAATTTTGTATCGACATTCTTCATGTACAAGTAGCTGAAAACCTTCCTAGTCCAACGCTCTTCCCCCATTTCTCTCAATCGTTTCTGAAATTTTATCTTGCTGCTAGCTTCCCTGCCCTCAACTGATGTCCATCCCATATCACCCTGTACTCCCTGATTTGGTGTATTCCCGTGAGCTCCTAAAGCGAGCCTACCTATTCCACGTTGTTTAATTTCTAATCTTGCTTGAACTTCTGATCTCATGCACAAGACCGCATTGCCAAACGTCAGCCCAGGAACCATGACCCCTTTCCATATTCCTCTCACAACATCATGCCTATTGTATTTCCACAGTGCCCTATTTTTCATGACTGCTGCATTCCTGTTACCTTTAGTCGTTACGTATATTTCGTGTTCCCTCAGATACTCGGTCCCATTGCTTATCCATACGCCCAGATATTTGTATTTATCTGTTATCTCTAGCGTGACCTCCTGTATTCTAAGCTCACTACCTTCGTCGTCATTGAAAATCATGACTGCTGATTTTTCCTTACTGAATCTAAAATCTAACCTATCTCCCTCATTACCGCAGATGTCCATCAATCTCTGCAAATCTTCCTTGTTGTTCAGCCCCCATGTCGCAGCGCCTCCGTCTAAACTGCGGCCGGCGCATGTACTAAAGCCGAACATTATCTGGACACACTCTCCGTGGCGGCGGGAGGAGAGTGTTCACGCTTAAATCATTTTTATTACGCCGCGATCATTCACAAGCGTGCTAGTGTTGCTGTTTTTTTTCTGGGTTCATGTTAAGCAATTCTGTGTAGAAACTAGGGCATGATTTTTCTAACTTGAAGGGTGTTGTGTTGCTCACGTTACAATTTCTTCAGCCCTTTACGAGTAGCGAGCATGAGAGCAATAACATCATATTATAACAATAATTGTCGAGCTTTCACATTCCAAAACCACTATATGCTTCTATGAGAGGGCGTAGGGGAGGGCTCCAAAAAACTCGAAAATGTGGGGTTCTTCAATATGCACCTAAACATAAGCACACGGGTCTACATATTTCACCTCCATCGAAATGCTGCCACCGTAGGTGGGATTCGATCCCGGGACCATCGGGTCATCACTCAATGATCATAACCGCTGGACTACCATAGCGTGTCTGGTACATATAAAGTTCATGTGGCAAAAAGTGTAGGCAATTTTACACTCACGATTATGTATATCTTGGTACCGGGCTTGAAGCTTCGTTGGTTCTTCCTCAGTGAAATCACGTAGGGCGTCTTAGAAAAAACCGTCTTGTCACTTTGAGCCGACTCCTTAGCTCCAGTAGCTTCCTCGGTGACAGTTGCTTTCACCACCAATCGGTCATGGCTGGCAAACAGCTCATTCAAGCGGTTGCGAATGAATGGTTGAAGGTGCTCCCGCTCCAGTGTGTACGCAGCATCCCCGCCTTCAAGCTGCGCAGTCGAAGCAGCAGTTTAATGGACCCCGAGGCAAGCCATTCTCGCGAAGTCATTGCCACTAAGGACAGATAACGGCTCAATAAATGGTAGAGTTCTTACGAGCACTGGATATTTGCTGCTTGAATACCACGACACGTCTCCAACCTCCTGCTTTAGCCCAAATTGGAAAATCACTGCACCTTCGACAGGTTTTCGATTCACGAACCTGGACGAAATATTGGCGCATTTGTTAGTTGTCTGCGAAACGAAATCTTCTGCCTCAGTAATTTAGTAGATCACAAAAATGCGAAAGGCACTCGTTCGTACTGAAAGGTCTAAAAAAGTGAGGATATATAGTAACAAGAGCCGGAACAGATATGACAGAGAAAGCTTTAGAATAAAATTTTGATTCTTAAGGTGATTCCAACTAGCATGTTATTGTTGTTGAATCTGTATTAGATGACTTTTTTGTTGTTGTTTGTGGGCTCTCGCTCCCCTCTCACGTGTACAATAAATTCGGCGTTTCAGGGGCTAATTCTTCGCTGCCTAAAATTTTCAGAATTGACAAGCCTGGATCGCGAAATCCCAAATTGCTGACTTAGGAAGGCAGGTATAGCGCAGTAGTTTATGTGCCGCTATTAATTAAATCATGGCTGCGTCAATACGTTGCGAGAGAATACGTCAATCAAGCATACCGAACTTCGTCAAAGTCCATATAAACAACGCGCCAGAATAAGGTCTGCTCTAGTATGTATATATACGACTTCAATAAATAAATAAATAAATAAAAATAAGAGCTATATGCGTTCGTGAGTACGCTTTCAGAGAGAATGAATAAATTATTAAGCCCGTTGCAACTTTTTTTCAGGCTACATTAAATAAGATAGATGAAATTCAGCATGACGAAACGCTCGCGCCACAATGGGTTTAATCTTACCTTGCAGCCACAGTGCAGAGTATTTTCGAAAAATTGCTCAATACATAATCCGGGACATTTAGGTCGACCTTAAATCTTGGAAGCACTGCACCAGGATGAAAAAAAAGAGGTAATTATATTTACCACAAGTACGCTGCCCTCACTATCGCATTTAACAGTCGCATAGTTTATACAGCAAGATATTAATAAATTATGTTTATTCATGTACTGTCGGAATCGCATCATTTAATTGAATGCGTAACATGAAACGTGAATACACAGATAAAAGTGTTTTTTTTTTCGTATGCGCAGTAAGTGGACAAACAATACCGTAAGAATAGATAAATAGGTTTTAATAATCGCACTGTTTGCATACTTAACACGCACAGGCTTAGCTTTATAGTGCTGCCGATACTCTTGTCAGTAGGCGGATCTATTCATAACGCTTTTAACGAAATAAGGTTTGGGATATCGTCCGGCCACGCGTGAGAGCTTTTTACGCGGAACTCCGCAGAATAAACAGCATACCGAAAAAAACTCGGACGGTCACGCAATGCAGAAGAGTGTACCTGAGTCTCAATTATAAATGAAAGAAAATATTGAAAGGTGGTGATACGGACAGGATGAAGCACAGTTATGCTTCTGGTAGGCAAACGACGGCACAGTAGATATATTCAAAAAAGAACTGCGAGAGCTCATTGTGCAAATGAATCAAAATAATGAGATGTAATAGCCTAATAAAGAAAACTTGGATTAACAGAGCTTTGCATTGCGTGGCCTAATTCAAAAGCAACACATTAGCCCCAGTATATCGCACATGAAAGCGTATTGGTTGGCGAACATAGTGAGATTTCTATTAAGTAATATGGGCAGAATCTATATTAGTACTGTATCAATTTACTTAAGTCTAAGCAATAGTTTTATTTGATAACTGACAAAATATTCTCATTAATAAAATTAGGAAGTAAATGCTAGAATTGCATCTACAACCCGAAGTAAACTACATGCGTAAAAATCTATTTACTAAACTAAGTAAAACGTAAAAGATTTCAGTGTAGATTGTCTATATTGCTGCCACCACTCACCGTATTTATCGACCAGGAACGTAGACGTTGTGTTCTGCTGAAACTACGTTGACAAAAGAAAAAAATGAAAAGGGGGGATCACTGTTTCAGTGTTCCTGTATCAAGGAGTTTTATATTGTCCTGGGCTGTGTAAGAGTTCTAACATGCAATATCCACGTGGCCAGCTAAACTATTAGCTTATTCAATGCCTAGTTAGGCATAACAAGCTATAGCAATAGCGAGTTGCATGTATTGCGTCCCTTGTTTTGTTTCGCACACAACCAGGACTAATTATGTACTGCATTGCGCTATATTAAAAAAATCCCCGATGGAACGTGATGCCAGTGATACAACGTATACTTTAGGAACAATTAGAGTTACAACTACAAAAACATCTTTTACGCTAGAGTTACTCGGAAGGCAAACTTTCAGCCTACCCTGACATTGGACACATCATTATCGAAGGCAGCTGGCCAATGAGAGAGTCAACTTAAGAAATATGAGCAAAAGCCTCGTCTATACGACCTTAGGTTAGTGTGTCCTAAGACAAGCAAACACTAATTTATAGGGTCTTCCAATAGGCATAGCTACTTAAGGCAAACATTCAGTTGCTTGTGCCTATACTTGTTCATGGCAAACCTATTTTTTCCCAAGTCATTGTGATCACGAATCGGAGGAGCGTATGAGTCATACGTTGTAGCCGTGCTTGATGAGAAGCGACCACTCCCCGAGAAGTGTGCGTTCGGGCAGGTGATAGGTGTGTGATAGAAGCAGTTCTTTTTTGGGCTGAAATTCGGTTCTTTCAACGATCACGTTTTGGGGATTCTGCAAAGGAAAAAAAAAACGGACGATGAAAAGTTCCCACAGAACGTTCGCTTTTAAGTCATGTTTGCTGTACAGGCTCACGAAGCCAAAACATTAGGATGTGCCACAGGTAATTGATCCATCCACAAACGTGCACGTCGGCGCATTTGCGCGCGCGTTCTAAATACGTAGAGTGCTATTTCTTTAAACATCGATAGGCGTGAGTGCCTTAGCACTATTCCGCATGACTTGAAACCATGACTGCATCCCGCCTGGTGAATGAGGGCTTGACGACCCATTTTGAAAGCGCCAGGGACCACATCTACGAAACATTTATTGCATTTTATGCATCGTCAACGCTCTTTGACTGAATCTTCCTCGAGTGACCTCTGGCTCGACATCCTTGCAAACAGTGGCTTAACTAACCACGCATGCTTCGAGAAACGTTCCAGCGGACGAAAGAAACTTGTGTGCGCACGTGTGAATAGCCTGACAGATGCGGTAAAAGAATTGATTGATTGATTTGTAGGGTTTAACGTCCCAAAACCACTATATGATTATGAGAGACGCCGTAGTTGAGGGCTCCGGAAATTTCGACCACCTGGGGTTCTTTAACGTGAAGTTAGAATGTTTATTCTGGTGAATACGTGAGTGAAGTGAGAACATGGGCGCTCCGACAGCCGCATGCGTGGCCAATGTCTCATAGCGGCGTATTTCTCTTTACCATAAGTGTGCACTCCTTTCCCATGGGTACGAGGTTAAGCATCGTGTGTTTCCTAATGCCCTCTGAATAGCTTCGTTCTCTTAAATTAAAAAGCTAGCCTATTAAATTGAAAAATGTAGAAACGAAAGCTATATGTGAGCGTGGCCGCCAGTAGCTTCAGCGTGTTCTCCAAGTATATGTATGGAGCAAGCACACCTCATACTCGATAAAACCATGATATATATATATATATATATATATATATATATATATATATATATATATATAGATTGTGTTTGTGTGTGTGTGTGTGTGTGTGTGTGTGTGTGTGTGTGCACGGAAGTTATAGTGGCACTCACGCACGAGTGCAGCACATGCTCGGTTAGTGAAGTTTCAACAGATCGTGGCCGTCGCTCGCACGTCCCAAGTCCCGGCTTATTTTGCAGATGGGTGTACGCTTAAGGAAGCGTCAGGCTTCTTTTTAAGGAAGGTCGCCTGCGAATTTGGTTCGGTACTGTGCCGAGTGTGGCTCAAAAGCACGCTTATCAGGCGAGGGGGATCTTTTTGAATCTGGCTATTGCACAAGACGTGACCTTTTCAAGCATTTCATACTGAGATTAGGGGATTCCTGCTGTATCACTCTCCCGTCATTATATTTTTCGGTAGTGTTACTTCTTAAGAAAAGGAGCTAGTTGTGAAATGCCGTTTTGTACTGCGTAGCCTTGCATTAGCCCTTAGCAACGGTGTGCATGTGCGGAGGTTACACATGCCCTGGTACATTCTGATGTGCCAAGTCCTTCAATTTGCGGTAAGCGCTTCTCCTCTATTTTCCGGGCCGTGTCTTCATTTCACCTTCAATTTTAAGCAGCATAATTTCGCAAAAGTTCTTAGCGGAACAGCGCAAAAAGCAAAAAAAAAGCAAGAGATTGAGGTGCAAAAAAGCGCATACTTGTGTCCTTGTCTAGTGTTTTGTCCGTTTTCATGCTATTCCGCAGTGATGCAT
Organism: Rhipicephalus annulatus; assembly: GCA_013436015.1. NCBI lineage: Eukaryota > Metazoa > Arthropoda > Arachnida > Ixodida > Ixodidae > Rhipicephalus > Rhipicephalus annulatus. Next base: position 174,806 of record WOVY01010063.1, on the reverse strand, counting down.
ATTAACCTATACTAGCTCGCTTTTCTGTTTTTTTTTCGACTGAGGTCAGTGCCTTGTCATTATAACCTTTTGTCTAAAAAACACACATGTGCGACGACTACAAGGAGATAGAAATGATCGGGAAAATGCTCTCGTGTCGGAAGGCTGACGAGTACACACTTTCATGGAAGCAATGACAATGTATTGATGTTTGTGCTCTTCTTTAGGTTATAACGTCTTAATTTGATTGTATCGCAACAGAATGTTTACAAACATATTGGTGAATAAATAAGAAAAAAATGAGTGGCAAAACCTAGGACAATTTTCGTGACACTTGTATCAGTTGAAGAAAGAACGAAGTCCGTTTTAGTGCATTTTTATCCAGAAAAATTTGCCACCAACATCTGCCCACTTAGGATGAAAATTGGGCGTACCCGAACTTCCAGTCTGAAGGTGCTCTCTGATGGTTTAAGCCTTCCATCGACGGCCAAGAACCTTATGTTCACTGGAAGAAATGAAAGGCAGTAAATATAGAACCAGTGGTGCACAGTCATGCATGTACTACTGTTGGCCACGTCGGCTGAAATTTTGAACTTGTATAAGTCTACCTAGTTTATTTAGAGAATGCATGTGACGATCAGACATTCCATTACATGGCGTCTTATGAAGAATTTAGTCCTCTGTGACTTTGAAAAGGACTGAAGGAAAAAAAATTGCTGAAGACATGTGTTCCTTTTGCCTACGCTACCCTCGCGGCTGGGTGCATGGCTTAATTACACCTAGCAAAGCCCTTACACACGCTGGTTTGCACATATCCGGCAGTCATTGGCATTTCATTGCACAACAGTGTAAAAACAATTGCTAGGGTTTGATGCTATAAAACCATGACATGATTATGAGAGACATCATACTAGAAGGCTTCAGAAATTTCGACTGCTTGAGGGTATCTATTATTCTCCTAAATCTCATAACACCAATAAATCCCTCCATGCACTTTGTACCTAGTTGATACCAGCAAAACAGCAGCAACGGAGCAGCCGACGAAGTCGCGCGTACGGCTTGTGTCAATGCGTCCGATGTTTAGCTATGCAGCTGTTGTAGCTCGGAAAGTTCAACTGCCTGCTCATGCAGTGCAACTGAACAAATTAAATACAAGGAGTATATGCCACATTGTGACTGCATCTCCTTCATTTTACCTTGAATTACTGGTGCCATTTGTTTCAATAAGACGCAATTGCACTGCGCCACTTTCTTGGGCTTGGCGCTTCTTTTACAAACACCTACTACTTGTGCATTGGCACAATAGACGGTCACACTTCATGCAGCATTAGTGATTGCGAGGAGTCTATGTGACGTATTGTAATAAGCCGCCCTGTTTTAACAATGAGTGGCAGACCTTGTGAGCTGCTTTAAATTGGCTGAGAAAAAGCCTGTTAGCTCTAACGACTATTTTTATTTGTACTGCAATGCGCACAGATGTGCGGTTCTCATTGATCATGCTGTACTTAAACTCAAACTCTCATTTCATGGCAGTGAGATTCAGAGGAATCTAGGCTCTGAAATCGGCCATTGGTTAAAGAAAAGTGTGGCACATATAAAAAGAGTGAAGTAAAGCCGCCTAGCTGAACTAGACAAGGAACTAGGCTTGCTGACAAGCTAGAAGAAAAGGTAAATTTTTGGAACAAACAAATTGCAAGTGTGAATGTTCGAATAAAATTTATGCAAAAACAAATTGAAGTTGAGGAAAATCGTAGCGGGTGAACTAACCCAATAATAATATTTGGATTTGGGGGGTGAAAGAGACTCAAACCTACAGTGATCAAAAACATATTTGAAGCGACATAATTAATAAAATGAACAGTAGTCGAACGATTACCTCCTGTAAGTAGAGCAGAAACAAACAAGATTATATGCCTGTAGTTAACCAGATGCTGGACTCAACAGAGAAATATTCAATCCAGAAACGGGAACATATATTCATACATATAGAACTATTCGTCGGAAAGCAACTTTTGGAACTAAAGCATGACACAGGTTTGCCGTTGGGTAGATTTTAATAGCAGCCAGAATTCAAAGTAAAGGTACCCGAAGTGGGTACGTCATTTAACTTTATCACCAGATTTGTACCCAAATCAAACAAAAGCGATAATATGAGGAGTTTTATTATTGTTGAATAAAAAAGTAACTTTGTTCATGCAAAACCATAGAAATAAGAGCGTCATTTTTTTCCCTCTTGCATGGTATTCAAGCCACCAATGGGTTGCCAAAAAAAGATTGTTTTTAATGATTTATGCAAGAACCTTCAAAGCTAAGGGCATTACCTAGGAGAGGAGACCAAACACAAAGTAACGGAATACAGTAATTAAAAAAGAACAATGAACAACCTTCTTACGGACTATAGTAGCTACTGGTCCAATGATGGTTATTGCTTCTCAAAAACGATGGTTAGTTCTACTTGGTTGAGAAAGAAAGTGGTTCCCCTACCTTGCTCCGCGTTGTAGAAAAAGCGTCAGAGAGTGCTTTGGCTTTACAAAATGCAATGCCTACCTTATAGCGATAAACAAAGCGATTCACGTTCAGTGCGGAGATAAAATAAATGTGTCGTGAAGGCCGCTACGGTGTTACATCCTGTAAAATAGGTTGAAGCGGCAAAACATTTTACTTCTGTTAGAGACAGAGGGGAAAGACTGGATTTCGTGGCTCTTTTGTTAGCAGTGCTGTTGTAGTTAGAAAGAATAAAACGACCAAAATTATTCTGAACAATCTAAGGGGCAGACACTAATTTCACACGCACGGCTCGGATCCCATATCACTGCAAATAAAAAAAAAGATCAAATTTCAGTTGCAGTCAGAAACGGGATCACCAAAGAATGCAGCTGACTTTGTTCATACTGATTTCAGTGTGAACGGCTTTGTTTAACTAAATATAGTATAAGTAATTTAACAAGAGATGGGTTCAATTACGACGTTGCTCAAGAAGCTAAGTGTTTCCGACTGCACGAATAGTCTTGCATTTATTTTACATTTAGTTTCATGAACAATGTTTTGCACCATGCAGGTGACAATATTCAAAATAAACCTCTCGCTGGAAGCAGTAACTTTTAAAAATTAGAGTAAAAAAATCAGTATAAGCAGTAAATGTTGAGGCACTGTTTATACTTGAAGCTGCACACCAAATACGATCAGTAGATAAACCATAATAGAAAACCTGCTTTGTTTTGGTGCGGATCTTCACTTTGTGCGAAGGTCGCTTGAGAACATGCGCCGTGCTATCAGCATTAGAGGCTGATGGCAGGGTGGCGCAAGCAGCGCGCTAGTCACGTGGTTGACAGCATGCAAGCAACTTCAACACTCGGTCTCTGTAGGCGCGCCGTGCTTTGCACGGGGAATGCCTCGTTGCGCACCATGCAGCCCGCTGCACGAGCGGATCGATATGCGCGCATCGGATGACGCGAAGGCAAAGTTTGGAAACTTCCGGGCTATTACTGCGCAAAAGAGCTCGTTTCGCTGAGATTCCGGTGTCTGCGTTGGCGTCCTTGGTTGTGAGGCATAACTCATCATCTTGTCTGTAAAATAATAACGATTTCAGGTCTCAGTCAAGACTAAAACCAGAACTTTTGTGTGGCAAACAGGTGGTCTACCACGCAGGAATGCGTCTGCTTGCCCCGCCGCGGTGGTCTAGTGGCTAAGGTACTCGGCTGCTGACTCGCAGGTCGCGGGATCGAATCCCGGATGCGGCGGCTGCATTTCCGATGGAGGCGGAAATGTTGTAGGCCAGTGTGATCAGATCTGGGTGCACGTTAAAGAACCCAAGGTGGTCGAAATTTCCGGAGGCCTCCACTACGGCGTCTCTCATAATCATATGGTGGTTTTGGGACGTTAAACCTCATTTATCACTCAATCATTGCGTCTGCTTGAAAAAGCAGTGAAAATAACTTTCATGCTTTGCAAACACACGTGTCCTGTATGTGATTTCAATGTGTATGTATTTTTCCTGTATGCAGGCTTCACATTACGTATAATATTGCAGTAATATTTCGGGGTACAAGCATACATTGTCATCGGGTGTCAGAACATGGGATTAATAATGACTTCACGGTTTGAAGTTGGCCACTCATTACAAAAGGCACAGACATTACGGCACGTGTTCCTTTAAGACCACGTAGTGGGTGCATAGCGAGTTCAAAAACATTTCAATCTCGTAACTGCTCGTGGTTTAGAGCATGCTGCCAATTGCACAGAATTTAGCCACATGCGGAAGTTTCACTGCGCAAGCCACTTTCAGCTTTATCGACTACATTGTAGCAATCGACAGTTTAAACTTCTGGAACAACATCATACAATAAAAAGTATTCAATAAGTGGTTGAAGTTAGAAACAGGATATTGCCTGCAACTCTTAAAGAGATGCTTTATGGTTCCCCAATTCTTTCTTGCATATGAAGAGAAAATTGTCTACTAAACGCACAAAAACAGGAGTTAAAGTGAGCCCAAAAGTAACCATAGCGCTAACAAGATTTTTTTGTCTCCAGACGTGGTTCTAAACTGGCCAATTGGGCGCAAAGGAGTCACCAACGGCAAACCTGGTAAGATATTTGAACTATGTTTTGGAACAGTGCGATAGCAAACCAACAAAATATTGAAAAATTTGCTATTATTTCTAACAAGTCTGACGTTGGTGTGTTGGAAAATAACTGAACATATAGTGGCAAAAATATTGGGCAATTTTTATAACAAAATGAATTATTATGCCTTTTCAGCATGGATTTCACAGAGGCCTTTCAACTGTCGCACAAATGATCGAAACTATACATGACTTGTGTGTTGCTGTAGATGCCTGCATGCAAATCGATGTTATATGTATAGATTTTTGAAAGGCGTTCAACAGTTTCACACCGTAAATTGCTGTTCAAACTTCGAAACGTCGGTATTAGTGAGAATGTCCTCAATTGGATCGGAGCTTATCTGGTCAATCGCCAACTAGCAGGCATAGTGAAGCCATGTCAAAAAATTGGGAGGTGTATTCGGGAGTACCTCAGGGGTCTGTATTGGGGCCCGTATACGCTTCCTTTACACATAGATGATATTTCATCACTTACCGAACCACCACTGAAAATTAAGCCATTTGCAGAGGACTGCCTAATTTATTGTCTGGTATCATGCAGAGAAGATCAAGTTAAATGAAATGGGTGCTTACAAACTGTAACCTTATGGTGTTCTCAGTGGGGTATGGAAATTAACATTAAAACATCCTCACACACTGATTACAAAAAAAAGAAGTGCATTCGTTAGCGCATAACATAGGCGATAATATGCTGGTGAAAGTGCGTAGTTTTAAATACTTGGGTGTAACTATAACAGATAAATTGAATCTGGCGTAATCATATTGAAAACATTTTTCAGTCAGAATATCAAAAGTTGTGTTTCCTACGAAGAAAATTAGGCCGAGTGATGAAAAATATCAAGCTGCTTGCCTACAAAACGTATGTTTGTCCGAAGTTGGGATACGCTTGTGCTGTGTGGAGTCCACATCAAGAGGTTTTAAAAATAAACTAGAACGCGTTCAGAGAATGTCAGCTCACTTTATCTACTCGAAGTATCAAACAAGGCATTTTGAGACTGTAATGTTGAGAGCATATAAATTAGAACTGCTAGAATTAACATGGCTGCAACAGAGATTCAAAATCCTTTTCCAGATTTTACATGCAGGGGTGGCAATAAGCAAGGATAAGTATTTGACTTGCTACTACAAAAGGTTTCCAAGATCAACACGCATGCAGTGCATTCTTAGAACCAATACATGCTCGAACAGATCTATTCTAAATTTCCTCCTTCCCTGATGCTATTAAAATGTGAAATGAATTACCAAATGATGTGGTGCAAAAAGTACTTTGAGTGAATTTGAGGCTACTCTTGGCATGAATTTTGTTGAAAACGTATAGAAGATTCGTATTTTTCTATGTTTTCTTAAAAAATGTTGCATCAATTGTTGTGAGTGAAAAGCATGTAACTGTGTGTCTCATACAACAACAAAGTGTGCTATATGTTACACAATTTATCTTACAAATGCTCTTCATGTATTTATGTAATATTGTGCAGCTTATTACAGCACTCTTCCTGTAATGACTCTCAATTGAGGTTTAACAGTACGACTAATAAATAAATAATTAACTAAATAAACAAAAAAATATAACCCCAAAGATGTTGGCTTCTGAATTGCTCGTGCAGCGATGCGGAAAAACATACCGCATCCCTCCCGCCCTAAAAGAAATACACAGGATAAAACAGAGCTACTACTCGTCGTGCCGCAAAATCGGTGGACTTGCACTTCTCATAGTGAATGTACGAGCATCATCAACAAGCCTGACACTATTGAAAATTAGGTTATTGATTAGGAACCTGACCTAGTGGCCTTCCCTGAAACGTGGCTTACACGCGACCTTTTGAGCACGACTTTGCACCCCTAAGCTATTCCATGATCCGAGAAGACTGCCTCAAAAATGGCGGAAAAAAGTGGTTCATTTAAAGCATTTGAATGAAGAAATAAGATCTCGTTCCAAGCTAAAGTATCACTTTAAGAGCATCTACAAACTTAATGTTATGTCACTGTCAGGCAATTCGAAATTATCTTATGATACTTGCCGTTTTCTCCTGGATGGTAGATGGGCTTCTCAATCTGAACGAGAAAATGCTCGCCAGAGGCAGGGCTCACGAGAACCTGCGTACTCCTTTTCCACAAAGTGCCACATGTAACTTCCAGCGTGACATAGACATTGTTCCGTTCGTACCACAGCTCGGGCACATCATTCGCTCGCACGATGATGTCCGCAATTCGTGGATAACCTGCGAAATGTCAGTTAGGTTTCTGCTACAGAAATAATTCATATCTGACATAAGCATCATAGCTATAGGAACTGGTCAACTGATACAACTTTATCACTCGACATTTCCGGTGCATTAGCCGGTTTGATTTGGAGCTGTATTTTTACGCCAAGCAGTCTTGCTTGGCACACGGACATAATGGGTGCCGAGTCTGAAGCTATAGGCATGGCCAGAAACCAAAAGCCGACAAGCTGTATCACGACAAAACCCCGAGAATAAATAGCAAAGTGAATGGCACCTATATATTTCCTTTGTACGATTTTCTGTGTCAGCGAGTGGCGCCTACAAGAGTGTTTCATAGAAGAGTGTTTTAAGGTAATCCTATCTTCTCCAATTGTGTCTTTGGTTTTTACGTAAAAAAAGGTAAGTATTCTTCGACTGGTACCGATGGCGGGACAAAGGTTCTAAAGGTGAAAGTATCTCATTTGTTTGCGCAGTGTTATGACTGGCAGAATAAGGAAATGGTCTCCAAGGGATGCTCATTGGCGTACCATTCAAACGCAGTACGCGTCCTGCAGGAACGGAAGCGGTGTCCGTGTGCACTGCAGGGAACACACATTGGTGTCGCTGGGACACGCAGTTGGCGTTTGACAAGAAGTGCGTGCACGGACGGGGCGATATAAAAAGAGATTCGCGTGTGCGCTGGACACTCTCTCTGTCTCTGGCCTTCGTTATGGCTGATCATGTCTCGTGTAAAGGCGTGTCTCGACGCCTAGTGTTCTTGACACCTGTAAATATGTAAATAAATTTGTAAGTCTCCCAAGACTGTCTCCTTCCTCGGCACCTGAATGGCCACCTTTACCTTCTCTTCGGTAACATTAGCATGCACTCGGGCATGAATAAAACATAACAACGTTGTGTGCGTCTGCTTACACATTAGGCATGAGTTCTTGCTTGAATAACTGACAGTCTTCAAAGGCTGTTTGAGTTTACTCACCAGGGCTCACATTGTAAGACTGGTAAAAGAAAGTGCTCGGAGAGTTGGGGAAATTACGGAGTGCGACAGTCACCATCTTTGCACCACCATCCACCATGACTGCGAGAGTTTCGGTTGTCCCCACTCTGAAGACGTTGGGTGCCACAACGAAACAGTTTCTGAAAATAATTCATGCAGATTAAGCACGCTTACAAAACTTTGATGCAAAATTGGCGAACAAATGCAAAAGGTCCAGCAGTACGACAAGATGGCCAGGTGACTCGAGAATCGGAATGAGTCATTAGTGAGCGTCTCAGCGGTGACTACAAGATTGTAGTTATACTTTTCTTGTTTCCTTTTGGAAATTTTTAATACCGAAAAGCTGTTTCAGGAGCCTCGGAGATTGAGTTGCGGTAAGAGAGATGGCTAATATATATTGCTGGCATACACAACTGGTGCTCATGCGTGACACACTTGGTCGTATCCGATGATGTCGTGTACCCTGAGGAATTATTTCTTTACTCCTTTTTTGTTTGGAACGCCCAGTGAGGGTTATCAGTACGTACAGACAATGCAACTATTATTTCTCATCAATGGACATAGGTGTTTTCCAATACCCACAATATAGATGGTTGAATAAACAGCTAAATGGACGGTGGCCATCTTAAGTCCCATTCCAATTCTAAGTAGCCAGCGAAATAGACGGCTCCGAGAAAAGGGCATCGTAGACAAATACGATGCAGGCTACTTTGCTGTCCAAAGAAGATCGCGGCTCAGCGAATCGCCAAGATAGATTGAATCTCACGGGAACTGTCGTCTGCACACAATCAGACGCTTATCTAGATGGTCAATGCGAGCAACTTTTAATTTCTTTTAAATTTCGACACAAAATAGGCCAGAAAATACAATTACGTTTGTTTATTTTAGCTTCCTCTTCTCAAGACCAGGTGGCACGTCATCGCGTCGAAACCGTCCAGATTCCTCGGACAGCATGAACTCTGTGCTGTTTTCTAAGCTGTCTGCATGGACTGTCTACGATGCTGTCTAAGAATCGAAACACAGCCACAGATAGTGTGAAAATGAATAGCAATGCGCAGCTACATCACTACTATTAATCTGCCATCTCTCTTGTTCCTATAAACACATTGAAGACTGTACAATAATTACGATTCAGTGTTTTTGAGAGAACAACATTAATGGCCAAAACGGTATTCACCGGAACGAATTGCTTCTTAGCTACCAATGGTTTGAGCAGAGGAACCTAAAATGAAGGACAAAAAAAAACTGGCGACAGTTACCGACGTCTTTGTCTGTCTTCTTTTTGCCCCCCAGTTTAAGTTCCACGAATAAAACCAGCGTCACGCAATGGGAAACTTTTTACAACACCTACGCAAGAAAACAGGACGACACTTTTTCATCATATCTATTCCTTCCTTCCTAAGAGTACGCAGCTAATTTTTCTTTTTACCGCACTTTTTATCAATGCACATGTAAAACATGCCGTGGTCACCAATTTTTTACTCTGACCGGTATATTTAGAATAGTGTGGATGGTTACTGCCTATGCTTCTAATTGCTTAGCTAAAAAAAACGGGATCCTTCTTATACTCGTGCTGCGAAGGGGATGCCACAGTCACCATTTCCGCAGTGTCCTCATAACAACGCTGATCAGTCCTCAATACAACGCTGAACTGTAGTCTTGTGAACGTAGTCACAGTGCTTCATTAACTGATGATGCGTGACACTGCCACTCGGAGTTATGACGTATAGGTCTCAGCGATAAACCACTTAAGACTCGTAGTATCATGCTTGTCGTTAAAGGCAGCACAGTGTAGCTAGGCATATGAGCACAAATTACCGTCAATGGAAAAGCTGGCCACCAAGGGCTCAGCCTTGTTCAACAAAAAGACCACGATAATTAATCGCGACTGTATGAATAATTTCTTCGCAGAAGCTGCAGTGGCGCAAGGGTCAGTTCACACTTATTTTCGGGTATCTTTCTCCCACCTGGATGGATTGCAGTGATCTAGCCAGCGTCTGGCTTGGCGTATTTCCTCGTTGGCAGTGGTTCAGGGTCACCACGATTCAGAGACAGTAGTATAAGTGCATCTTATTCTGGCCAGGCGAGGCCAGGCGTTTTCTTGTTGGCTCTAGCACACGTGTTACTGCGCAGCGTCTTCTCGAAAGACCTCATGGGGTTATGTTCACTTCGAGCATACTGAGCGTTTTTAAAGAAAGGCGTCACTGCAAAGCAAAGATGAATTTACGCAGGCGAACACGTGAATCAACGTGGTCATAGTTTATAGGAGCTTGGAGATTGCATCATGTTCATGTATATAGGTGCAACTGGTAGCTTGACTCCACGAAGCCAAGCGTGGAGACGCAGTCAAGTAAAACAACCACACTTCGGAGAGATGAAGTGAGCGATTGTGTGACCATTTAAAATTCGTTTATGTCATTATAAAGCGTCTTTTTCTGGTTTTATTAGCATCGCTTACTCTTAAGACTTGTATTTTAAGCTGATCGAGAAGTTGTGTGGAAGCTTGAAATTTCACTGGTTAGCATTGAACGTCGTAGTTAAACACTCTAAGCGACTGGTGCTTCAAATAAGATCCTGGTATTATATGCCCGTTATATTACCAAACTCGGATATCTGGTCTCTGTTGTACATTTACATAGACACTGTAGCTAGCTCTCAGGGTAGCCAATATCCGGCAACATTGACTACTATACATATCATGGCTTCGAATTCATAAATTTTCGTGCATTTTATGGGACAATTGCAATCCTTCAGTATACGCTGTATTTTCATTCATTCGAAAACTAATAAAGCCTAACTAAGCGATTTCCTCACACCACTGTTGTTTGATATCAATCAATCAATCAATAAATCAATCATTCAGTCAATCACTCAATCAATCAATCAAAGAAAGTAATGTATCTCCCCTTTATATCTATCTTATAGGCATAGCGTATTAATGCTTTTTCTCTAGTTTATTTATTTATTCATTTATTGTACCCTCAGCGCCCAAGGGCATTACAGAGGGGAGTGGAGATATACATAACAGAAGCAATGTAAAACAGCAAGGAAAAAACTCACAGCAGATAAGTAAATGAAATAAAGTAGGCGTAAATGACAACAATTTGATAAGGAAAAAGGTACACTAACAATAATAAGCTTATATTTCTTTGTTACGAGAGTGCGCCCACAGGAGCTCTCATGCAGTGGTAGCAACTTGCGACCTTGACGAAACACTAGAGACAAATAATTTTTCTTGTATTAGCATATTATTCTTTAAAAATGCAAAAACCACTAGCCTTGCAGCAAAAAGACGCTTTGTAAAAGAAAAAAAAAACACGCAAAGAGAAGGTGTGGGTGGTGACGCCACTTTGAAGTTCCCACAAAAATAACTGTGACGTCATGCATTTGTACGGCGTCTACTAAGGTCTACGTAGTTTGTAAATTATAAGAATGATGCGCATTTTCACATGAGGAGGCCAGAGATATAGCGTGCTAAGTTGCAAAAAACTTAATCGGGCAACGTCACCAAAATGCGGAAAAAGCACTTTAAAATTTGTCCCGTCTGTCGTAGAGATCTGACCTCAAAATAAAAACTACTTACTACATTTAAAAATGATTTTATCTTCTATTAACGAACCTGTTAAGGTAAAATTAATGACAGAAGAGCTTCTGAATGAAATTTATTCTTTTAAACTGATAGATTTTTTTAGCGCCCGTTCAGCAGTTTTATGAAAGGCGGGTGCACAAGTCTTTCAGTTTAACCTAAAAACCAAAAACTACTCGTAAAAAGCAGTATTTAGGTTTTTCTCACATGTTTTAAGACACGCCAGAGTGACACGTGTCACATGTTTTCTTCTACCAGGATGCTTCCCTTTATTATTTTTTTTGTAGTATAACACTCCCAAACTTTCATGACGCAACAAGTAATGTGGGCATCAGGAACAAAGTGCCTATCAAAAGCTGTTTGCTACAGTAATATAAGCTTCGCACGGCCTTTCCTCAAGCTAACTAGAGTATCTATGTATTCACGATCAGGCTTCTTTTTATTGATATCGTGTAATTATCCATCTAAAAATGGTCCGACAAATAGTAGTATCTCCTGACATTGCATGAATACTGTGGCGGAAGAAATCATTTCAATGAAAGACGACAGTCACTGCGAACAGCGTACCGTGATGTTCAGACTATTCAAATAGAAAACACTGTGTGCGTGTACTTACTCGTCTGCAAGCACCAAATGGCAGCACAAAATCACACAGATAGCACAGGCAGCCACCAATGCGTTCGCCATGATGTCCGGTGGCGAATAAGCCACTCGGCAGTCGCTTTCAACGATACTTATGCTGTAAACCAGACGAGGAAGTTGGTGGCCAAATTTTCCTTCTCGACTTCAAGACCGTATTGCGACGCTCTCAGTAAGTGGACTTAGCTGACCGGCAGCGCCTTATCAGGACTCAGATAGTAAGTACCTCTGGAGCCTTTTCGTGGTGTCATTTTACGCCTAAAGGATGACACGAGATACACAGCGACCCGCTAGATTGAAGACTTAGAAAAAAAAGTAACGATTGAGTGGCACTCGTTGTATTGTGAGATTATGTTTTATTCTAATCTTATATAACACGGGAAGAAGATGGAAGTTGCTGTGAGGAAGAGCTAGAGACGCATTAGGTGAATGTGAGCGATAAACAAGCAGAGAACTACACTTCGGCCCCATTGTGACCGAGACAGGATTTGATTATCGAGCTATCATAGGTATGAGAAGACTTACTATAGCTAGTTATGCTTACGTTATTTGTAAGAAAAAAACTCACAGCTTTGCCGCAAAGGCGAAGCAATGAACGCAATAGCAACAAATTGGAAGGTCACGCGAAGAATGGAAAGCAGATCTAAATGTTCCCCTCGTTTCTCACGCACAAATGACACACTAAACGTGCTCACAGGTACGGATGCACGTGACTAAGCGTCTAAGTTGTTACTTAGCTGTGTCGGTAAAGCGCGCACTTTTCGCAAGCGGTGACTGCAATGATTGCAGGGACCTTTGTGCGACCGGTAACCACAGCAAAATTGTTCCGGGGAAAACGCAAGGCCAGCCAAGACGTACGATCCTCCCCGGCGCGAAATAAGAGCATGCGAGTGAGCGTTGCCCCCCTCCATTCCGTGGTGCAAAGTACGGGGGGGGGGGATGAGAGCGCGCCCCCGCGCGATGTGGCGACGCGCGCTCATTGGGCCACCTTGCTGGTAATGCTGAAAACACGATAATTCTCTCCGACATGCCCGTCAGGAGCGGTAAGTGGTAGACATAAATAGCTTGCCGTTTGAACGTTCAAGAACGTGCTCTTCGGTGGCTGTGTGGTTGGCGCCTCGCACTCACGATGCTGAGGACGCATGTTCGATTCCGCGCGCCGGAGTCTTCTTCTGGATTTTTTTCTTTCTTGCATCTTCAAATATATAGATATGTATACGTTTACGGTGAGTGACGGTGACGCCAGTGACAAAATCCAGCCCGAGAGTGTCCATATAAATACTATCGCAATAAAAACTGCAAAAGAAAATAAAATGAAGAAGAGATGGGGTGTTCGGTTGAAGAGAAGTGAAACTGATTACCTCTATCACACAAAGGTGAACAAGCCATGTGCAGGGCGGGCATTGTGATTGGCTTAGTTCAAAGGCTTTTTTCGTCTTCCATGAAAAACGGACTTGTGTACCACGAGACATGTTTCTTTCAGCGATGACCTATATAAGATTAATCAATTGAGATGCTTATCATCTTTCTAAATAAGGCGCTGTCTTTAGATGCCTCCCAAAAAGTGACAGTTGACTGTCGGTTTCGGTGGCTTCAACACAAGTGAATCGAAAAAAAAATGTGTTGACTTTTTCACATGACGTCATCACGATCACAATGATAGGTTGGTGGCGTCAGCACATGACGTCACATCATGGTGTCACAGATCGATGAAATTTGCATTGTCATCAAGAGGTCATCATCACGTGACGTCATCACTTGGTCAAAGGTGGGCCTATCATGGAGGCAGCGCTAAACCAGATAAAACGCAGAGAGCTCGCATTGTCTCTGATCACGAAGGCAATGTAGAAACCACGTTAGGAGTAGAAAGCTTCCGGATGAGGGCGGAAGAAGATCAATGCATCGACTGAGAAGAAAGAGGGGAGGGTTTTCACCTTTGAGTCGCCTTAGGCGAATACATTCGGGACGCTGTAAGTTTTTAGCGGCAAGAGTAACGAATGATACACTTGGATATTTTGTAGACTTTCCTGTGAAGCACCAGTGACATTTGTCTGAAAACCCTGTTAAAAATATAAAAAGATATAAAGCTATAGTTTGGGTCTTTAAGTTACAGTTTTTATGCTAGATTTCTGCTATGTTTATTAGAATCATTATGTTGGAGTGGACTATAAAGTACTTCATAAATTTAAATTAGTCATATACTAAGTAGAAATTAGTATAGGCAGCAATACGTTGAAACGCTTCTACAGCCTGGTACGAAATCGATGGTTGTGGTGCGAGTAAACAGTCACACTCAAAAAAGAGGGTTTAGATGCCTCATCAAACTTTAGAAAAGTGACAACCGACGTCAGCGCTAACGAAAAAAAAAGTCACGCGATCTCCCAGGATGACTTTATGACGTCATAATGTCACGTCTTTATGACAAATTTGTGACGTCATTACGGCCCACCAAGACATCACGTGATCACGAGAACTTGTTGCATTGTCAGAGGTGCCGCTATTCCGGAGGTGCCGAAGTTTGCTGAGGCTCGTGCGAAACTACAATAAGAGTAGAAAGCCTTCGGGTGGCGGGTGAAAGATCTACGCATAAACTGAGAAAAACAAAGACGATTGTGCCGGGTTAACCACAAGTTTACGAACACTGTCAGTGCGAGTGTTACGCTCACACCCCTAAGGCTAACATTAGGGTTGGTTCGCATTTTGATTTATTTGTTGGTGACGTCATTGTGTAAAAAATGTCAATACAAACCGAGAACACTTCTTGCACACTGTAACCATTCAAGTCTTTTAGTTTTGCTTTATCTCTGTGTGTTTTTGAGGTCAAGCGCTTACCAAGCACTGCGAATTGAACTTTTTTTAGAAATAAAAAAAAGAATCACAAGTCTGCTTTGATTTAAAGATTTGAGTCATGGTCTATAAAAGAGAGCGAAAAAAATAAATTCTTTGAACTTCACAGAACATTAAAATAAGTGCCTGCTTTTCGAAACAAAAAAGGTATTCTGCAATATTTCTGGATAAATCTAATTAGGTATAAATTTTCTGGCAGTGCCTGGATTCCGCAGTCAGCACTTTGGATCTTTCCTCGTCCGCTAAAATACATAGTTAGAATACGCTTTCCACATGCATACATACTATAAAGTCTTGGTAGTCTTGGTTGCGACAGCGTTTATTTGAGGAAAGACCTCGCAAAACGAACGGGCAGAGCCAGTCCACAGACGTTGACGATGATGATGGCAAAGAGTGGCCATAAGGAAGAGGCTAGCGGATGATGGTGATTTTATTTCATTTCATTTCATTTCATTTTATTACCTTAAAGGTCCCCAGGGGGACATTACATAAGGGGTGGGTTACAAAAAACGTACAAAAAAGCCATGAATTAGCTTGAAAAATGGCTTGTGACGCTATGCATAAATGTTGATGGACAGGTGATTGCTGCAATATGGTGGGGAAGGTCATTCCAGTCTTTTGCTGCACGAAGAAAAAATGAGGCAGCAAAAGTAACGGTGCGGGAACGTTGACGGGCAACTTGAAAGACATGGCCAATGCGATATGACCTGCGAATGAGGGGAAATGTAAGGTTCCATTGCAAGTGGACTGTGAAAAAGTTTATAAAACAAGCAAAGGGTGGCTTATGCGGCGGCGGGAAGATATAGGTGACAGGCCGATTTCTTCTTTTAAGGATGACACGCAAATGTGATAGGCATATGGGGAATGAATGAATCTAGTAGCACGGTTTTGTAGTGATTCGAGTGCAGTTTGAGATACGCGTGTCGTGGGCTCCAAATTGACGATGCATATTCAAGCTTGCTTCTTACGAAGGACTTATATGCTAATAATTTTACATGGCGGGGTGCGTTGCGCAGATGACGTTTTAGGAAGCCGAGAGTACGATTAGCAGCTGCGATGATAGTCCGGATGTGCTCAGCCCAAGTTAGGTCACTGCACAAAGTTAGGCCAAGGTATTTGCAGGATTGCACAAGTTGAACAGGAGTGTTAGAGATTACGTAGGAAGTGGTGAGCGGGTCATGGCGACGCAGAAACGACACAAGTTTACATTTCTTAGGATTAAGTTCCATTTGCCACCATTGACACCAACGCTCTCCTTGGTTAATGTCACTTTGGAGGCTAATTTGATCAGATACATTCGTTACTGTGCGGTACAAAACGCAGTCATCAGCAAACATGCGTATGTTACAAGTCAAGTTCGTTGGTAGGTCGTGAATATATATTAGAAATAATGGTGATTATGATCATGCAGGAATGAGAACAATATAAGTGACAAATGCCCATACTAATTCCCCCCACTTGGAAGCGGACACCTTGGCCGCCGTAAGTCAAAGTGACGGGGAACGTCGCGTGAAAGGTTTCATGCGAGAAACGTGGACAATCTCGGTGCTGCGGTAACAGCGGTTTGCTGGGGCGAGAAGTGGTGTCACACTATGATTTACCGGTGAAGTCTGTTCTAAAACTATGTATGGCCTGGTGAAGCGCGGTTGGAATTTGTCATAGAGACCAGGAGTGCGATGTTATGAAAGACGGCGACGCCCACACGGTCCCGAAGGCGCCACTTCTCCGATTTCCGCCGACACGGTCACCAGCCATTTGGTAGCGTAGGTTTCTCAGCTCGCGACTGCTTCTGCGCAGAGCTGATAGACGAGTGGACGAGACGACAGTCAGTTAAACAAGGTTTATGTACAGCATAGATAAAGAGGCGTTACAAATTCGGCACTGGGGCCGACAGTTTAGAGACTCGAAGAGCCTAGCTCTGTTCTCTGACACATAGGTCTACTGCTCGCGACGCGCCGCAGGGCTTTTTTTTATATGCACCGGGAAGATTCTTTGAGTAACCAAATGTCCAATCAGAAGCGCCGCTGGCCCTGAGGTCCTCCAATGGGGTCGCCGTTGGGCCGCGTCATTCTAATCGAATCCGGAGCCGCTGCGCCTGGTTGCAGCCAAGGACGAGTGATGTCACTACGCATTAGGTAAGACTCGCCAGACAGGAAGGCGCCTATTGCTGCAACGGGCTCGCTGTGCGTGCACGACAGAAAGGCACTGCCGCGTGATGACACCGTTGAGTTCGCGTCAGGCGGGCTCGCGTGCAGGCCTTGACACAGATTGCCTTTTTCAGAGGCATGGACGTTCGGTGTGGACTCGCAGGCATAACAACACCCCAGCCGCCAGACAATGCACCGGAAAGACGAGCTGCTTCCACGAGGCTCGGATGTCAGGCGCGCTCGTTCGCCAGGTCCCTCCAGGTTCGCCTCCAGGGCCATGGGGAGAATGCAGCTCCAGACTATGTTCCGGGAACTCATCCCACTCTTGAGGACGGATCCTAGCTCCACTGGCTTGGCGCCACAACTTGTCGGCCAGCTTCGCTCGTCTCTTCTGACGATCTTTGGTCTCAGCACTTGTCGATGGTTTTGCAACTTGTCAAGAACGGTTCGACAATAGAAAACAACACACGACACAAGCAAGTGCCCTCAGTCACCCGACCGAACACCAGACAAGTATATAACAACATAGACGTTACGTGTCTATCGGAATTTCGTTCCCTCTACATCAAGAGGCACATGTGGGACATAAGACTCTTAAAATGAGAACTCAAATTTTCACACGTACAACAAAGTAACGAAATAGAATAGAACATAAAGTTGGCTCCTTAAGCTCATTCTGGACGAGAGCACTCAGCTAAGGCCGTGATGAGGACAAAACTTTGCCCCGAATCGCCAGCGAGAAACCGAAAGGCGGAGAAGGTACTAACTAAACGCACGGCTCAATGCGTCTGCATTAGCGTTTAGGTTTCGTTTTTTGTGGCGAACGTCAAAGTTGTGCTGTTGGAGTATCATGCTCCACCTCAGTAACCGGCCACTTTTAGGCGACATGTTATTTAACCAGGTAAGAGGACAGTGGTCCGTTTCGACCACAAACCTCGAACCGGAGACATAACAAGCTAGCTTTTGAACGGCCCACTCTAGGCAAGCGCATTTCTTTTCAGAGGTACTGTATGCCTCTTCCCTGCCGCTGAGTTTTCGACCTAAATACAAAACTGGCCTTTCGTTACCAGCACTCTCCTCCTGGCACATATAGCTCCCATGCCGCGATCACTCGCGTCGCATTGAATCACAAATCTCTTAGAGAAATCGGGTGCCATGAGAACGGGCTTTTCGCTTAGGGCCTGTTTTAGCTGGCATAACGCATTCTCATTTTTTGAGTTCCATAACACTTTAACCGGCTCGGATTTCCGAAGTGCGTCAGTAAGAGGGCTGGCAATGCGAGAGTAGTTTTGCACGTAATGCTGATAGTATCCAGCCAGGCCCAAGAATGCCCTTATCTCAGATTTTGTGGTTGGTCGTGAATAGTTCACGATGGCGGCTACCTTAATTTCTCAAGGTCCACGCCGGCCCAGCCCCACAGCGTGTCCCAGGTAAGACACCTCGCCGCACCCTAGGTGCCATTTAGTAGGTTTCATGGTAAGGCCAGCCTTTTTCAACCTGTTCAGCACGACGCGTAAATGCTCGACATGTTCTTCCCAGTTGTTTGAGAAGATGGCGACATCGTCAAGATATGGCAGAGCGAACTCAGAGAGGCCTTTAAGAACGCGGTACATTAAGCCTAAAAAACAAAAGGGCGTATTTATCAATCCAAAGCTTAGCTTATGTGGACGATACGTTCCAAATGGAGAAAGAAATGCGGCGCAGCGGCTAGCACGCTCCGTAAGGGGGACTTGCCAATGCCCTCACACGAGGTCTAACGTGGAAATATAGCTGGACTGTGACACAGTTTCTACCCTCTCCTCTAGGTTTGGTATCGGGTAAGTTTGGTCTCGAGTTATGGCGTTAAGACGCCGATAATCAATGCATGGCCTGGGATCTTTTCCCGGCACTTGAACCAATATTAGAAGGGATGTATAGTCACTCTCGCCCGGTACTATGACGCCCAACTCCATCATTTTAGCGGTCTCCTCTTTCATGATCTGCACTTGCACAGGGGAACAACGATATGGCTTGCTACGGATTGGCTCCTCATAAGTTAGCTCGATATCGTGTTCGATCACCGTCGTGTTTCCGGGATGGTCCGAAAACATGTCTTCAAACTCGGAAACAATCCTTCTCAAGTCTTCCTTCTGGACTTCACTTAATCTAGGCTCTAGGTTCAACTGCTCCAAGATTACCTCTGATCCCCTTTCCATTACATCACTAGAACTCGAAATTTCTGCCCCCTCTTCCTCTGAAGCATTCAACAGCAGATTTACGACCACTTGACGTTGAACGTATGCTTTCATGAAGTTACTGTGGTAAATTTTGTTCGGCCGCCTTCCTAATTTCACTTCATAATTGGTATCAGAAAGCTTCAATATCACTTTGGCAGAGCCTTCGCAATGAACCTCAAGCTTGTTCTTTTTGGACGGCCACAGCAGAATCACCTGACTTCCTACTTCAAAAGCGCGCTTCTTCGCCGATTTGTTGTAGTACTCCTTCGACAACACTTGTGCAGCCTTATGTGGCCTTCCACTAGATCTTTCGTTTTTCCAAGCCTCTGAAGGAGGTATAGAACATACGCTACTACATTAGGGTCCTCATCAAATCCCTCCCAGGACTCGCGTAGCATTCGCAATGGTGTTCTGAAACTCCTGCCATACACAATCTCTGCAGGGCTAAACCAGTGCCCTCATGAGAAGCTGATCTCAAAGCGAACATAGCGGGAGTAATACACGCATCCCAGTCGCACTTGTTCTCGTGGCAAAGAACTCTCAGTATCCGTTTCCGAACGGCATGCATACGCTTTACCGGATTAGATTGCGGGTAATGGATCAAGCTGTGCACTACTTTTAATCCTCATTTATTCATAAAGGTAGAGATAAGGCAGCTGGTGAAGACACTACCATTGTCGCAGTGGATTTCAGAAGGAAATCCGACACATGCAGATATGAATAGCAATAAAACTCAACCTTCTACCCATTCCCTCTGTTCCCTTGAGCAGAGCTCTCCCGGCTGCGTAGCGGCTGTTGCTACAGAAGGGAGTGGAAGGTCGGTTGCTTCTCGGTGTCCGTCTTGTCTTGTCGTGGCTAGTGCTGCTTGGTCGGCGATGGAGGCCAGCACGCTTCCAACGTTACAACAACTCGACTTTTTATACAGCAACTTATGTACATATTTACAAGACTTCACCATCGGAACCGTCGCATGTTGCCTCGGCAGAGCCGATAGTGCAGAGCACTCTTTGTTGCGACCAAAACCCCCGCGAGGACTCGGAAGTCAGGTTTAATACCTCGGTTGCCCCTCCCGATTCTCCTCACGGCCAACCAAAGCAACTTAGTCCGTTTATTGAACAGACAACACACTTGTTGCCGTCCCCTCCTCTCGCTCTCTTCTTCCCGCACTCGACTGCTCGGTCGGAAAGAGAGAGCCGAAAGGACCGGCCGGCACACAACATTCCGCGAACTGTGCGAACGCACACAATGGTGGCGCCGTTCGGCTGCGGGCCTCCTGCAATACCGTGAGATGACTACACTGTCCAGCACGACAGCCGTCCCATGAACTCTAATCCTGACGGATGGGTGGCTATGCACTGTCCTCACGTCACCCGCCGGCAATCCGCAGTCCGGGGACAATTTAGCTGGTTGCTAGAAGTGGCAACTGACCATGGTATTCTTGCCAGAAGGGGCGCGCTTACGCCGAGATTATCGTCTCCCGAGAATCGGCTTTTTGGTAAGCGTGCCCTTTTGAGACCGAGAAGACTCGCTCCCATGGCCTGCGACGCCAAACCTTACACGCCTTTTCCAAGATTCGCGCAAGCGCTCAAATTCAGGTACGCGAATAACAACATAAAGGTATGGCACCGCATGTCCCCAACCCTGTGACCGCACTTCGCCGTTCCTTGAACGCCCGAGGCGTTTCTGCAATGCGTGCATTACTTTCTCTGCTTAACCCTTGGGGCCCCACAAAACGGACGCCACCACATAGCAAAAAAAGAGAAAAAAACCGACACGAAGTCACTGTGTACACAAGTACGATCTATAAAACAGGCAAGTCAAACAACGACAAACTTCTACATGCCTACAGTCGTACATATACACAAAAAACACTTCACTGAAACACACACACACCCTTCCGCACATGGTGCTGTTCAAATTCAACCAGAATACCAATAACTCCTGCATGCTACACACACGCACAAGAGAAACGATACACTTCACTGAGGCACATAGACCTTTCAACGCGTGGTGCTGTTCAATTGTCCCCAGGTTCGCGCACGTCACTCTTGAGTGTCCACCACGCGCCTAGTCCTCTAGTGTCTCAACCCCCGGAGCACCGCTGCCGATTTCCCAGCACTTATTAGGCACCCTCGAAAGCGCCTCTGCGTTGCCATGCTTGACGCCTTTCCTGTGCTGCACCGCTACATGATACCGCTGGAGCGCCAAAGCCCAACTGGTAAGCTTAGCCCCAGGAAGAGTGCCCTGGGTGAGAAAAGCTAGTGGGTTGTGGTCTGACACTACGGTAACCTGTGCGCTGAAGAGCCAGAAATCAAGCCTTTTCAGACCCCAGATCACTGCAAAGGCCTCTCGCTCAATCGTCGACCAGTGCGTTTGAGTTGGAGAGAACTTGTGGCTCGGAAATACGATCGGCATCTCGGTACCATCGTTCGCACGTTGCGACAGGCAGACTCCCGCCGCGACGGACGCGTCTGTAAACAGCCAATACGGCCTCTCGGGATCTGGGGTCGATAATGCTGCGGCCTCAAACAGTGCGATCTTAAGTCGCTGAAACGCCCTTTCAGCTTCCGTGGACCACGAAATTCGGTTCGGGATTCGCTTCCCCGTTAGCTCTGTCAGGGGCCTCGCTACCTCTGCGCAATCTTTCACATAGCTTCGGTAGTAGCCACACAGGCCCAGTACGCTGCGTAGTTCCCTTTTAGTCTCCGGCGCCTTTAAACCTTTGATCGCTGCAAGCTTCTCAGGGTGACGTGCACGCCGTCCCGAGCCTACCACATGTCGCAAATACTGGATCGATGGACAAGCTATCTGGCACTTATCCCTGTTGACCTTCAGGTTAACCCGCTTTAGGGTCTCAAACACCTGCCCCAGGTGTTTCGCGTGCTCTTCGAGCGTTTCGCTAAAAACGGCTATATCATCCAGGTATGCATAGCAGTATCCGCTGTGTGGTCTTAGTAGTTCGTTCATTGCCCTCTAGAATGTTTGAGCAGCGTTTTTAAGCCCAAAGGGCATTACCGTCCAGGCAAACTGTCCGCGATGACACGCAAACGCTGTCAGCAGGCGCGAAGAAGACTCGAGTGGTACCTGCCAATAACCTCTTCGCAGATCGAGCAGCGTTATGTACTTCGCTTTTCCTATGCTCATTATGAGTTCTTGCTGAAGGGCCATTGGGTATGCGTCCGCCACCGTCCCCGCGTTTAATGACCGAAAATCGACACAGAGTCGCATGCTGCCGTCTTTCATCGGAACGCATACCAGCGGATGGGCATACGGGCTCTCGCACGGAAAGATCAACCCCAATTCGAGCAGCTCGTCTACCTGCCTCCCCACCTCAGCCTGTAAGCTTTTGGGTACCCTGTACGGATGCGGACTTCTGCGGACAAACCCGGCTTGCAACCTTATCTCGTGTGGTTTTACTGCCGCTACCGTCGGCCCCCCGCCAAACTGCTCCACATGCCTCTTGAACACTTCGCAGATCACCCCGCGTTCTTGTTCTACTAAATGGGCTACCATATTGCGCAATGGAAAAACTTCTTCACTACGCATTGCCCCTGGCTGTTGGGCGCACTCTACTTCACCGAAATCACCGTCCTGCTCGAACATTACTCCTACCGACATAACCCTGGACTGATATGGGCGCAGCTTATTCGCGTGCACCAGTTTCCGGTTACCTGCTGGCATCTGCACGAAGTATGAATGCTCGCGGTATCTCTCGGTGACGCTGCCAGGCCCTTCCCATTTCGGAAACATTTTCCCTGGTCGTTGATCATCGAACACCAGTACCAAATCACCGACGTTAAACTCTTTCGCCTTCGCCCTTTTGTGGAATTGCGCAGCGTAGGTGTTTTGCGATTTCGACCTGACCATTTCCGCCACCTGCGCCACGCGCCTAAGCCGCCCTCGTAATTCTTTCATGTGCGCCGCTGGCGACGACCCCAACTCTCCCGGCACTGCAGTTTCCCCTGTCCAAGCCCTCTTAAGTATACTTAATGGACCCGTTGGTTGCCTCCCATACAGCATCTCAAAAGGCGCTACTCCGGTCTTATAGTGTGGAACTTCCCTGTACCCCCACAGCAAGAAAGGCACAAATTGATCCCAATTCCTACCCTCCTTCTGTATTATGTGGTATAGCATGTTTTTAAAGGTCCTGTTCCATCGCTCGACCGCCCAATGGCTCTCAGGGTGCCCCAGTGTGGAAAATCGAGGGGAGCAACCAAGTTTCGACAAAAACTCTCTTGTCAGTGCCGCTGTAATGTTAGTGCCGCAGTCGGACGCTATAACCTCGGGTATGCCTGTTCTGCTAAATACTGCCAGTAGTGCATCGCAGGTTGCCCTAGCGCTTAATAAACGCAAACACACCACCTCGGGCTAGCGCGTGCATAAGTCGATGACGCATAAACAGTACTTATGGCCCCGGCCTGATACTGGCTCTAGCGGCCCAATAACGTCCACGTAACCTGCTGAAACGGATATCTTGGTCTCGTAAGTGGTTCGATCGGGACGCTGTCCCCGCGACGCCAGTCTGCCCTCGCCTGGCAACCATGACAACTGTTGCAGTGCCGTCGTACGTCGTCTCTCCTACGCCTGGCCAATAAAAACTGTACTTGATCCTAGGGCACGTTTTACGGCAACCAAAATGCCCGGCCCAGCTTGACTCGTGCGCCCGTTGCAAAACTTCTCCTCTGCAGCATTCCGGCAGTACCAGATGCGTTACCGATTGCCCCGACACCTTATCCTTATGATAAAGTAACCCGTCGATTACTAGCATACTGCCTTTTCCTGTCGCCGATCCTCTCCACGCTTCCTGTAAAGTCGGGTCTCCCCGTTGTTTCTCGCGAAATTCATCTGACGCGGACCTCTCCTTTATGCCGACACTCGGGGCTTCGTTAGGCAACACGCTGTCATCCCGCTGATCCCCTTCATCGCGGCTTGGTATACAGCTACCTCGCTGGTCAACACCTCCTCGGTCGCGTGTTGCTCTACCAATTTTACACGAGTGTCCACCTCGTCCTGACGCCATATGGCCTCGGCGTGCTGAGGCTCGCTTTCGAACTCTGACCGGGAACCGCCCACTTCTGAGGTACTCTTCACTACCCCTTCGAGGGTGCTCTCCTCCTGTAGTAGTTTCCATGCTTCTTAGGAAAGTAGGCAATCTGTTCGTGCCGTTAGATGGTCCGTTAACGCGCACAAGACTGGGACTGGTTTCCTAACGTCGGAAAAAACTCCACGCTCGCGCGACATATTCAGTGGAATAACTGCGAGCTTAGCCTGTACTTTCTCCCCGAACGCAGAAGTCAGGTTGGCCATCCCATGCGGTTGCACCAACTCTGGCGGGACCACGCTCTCACGGACTACTGTAATTTCCGCACCTGTGTCCAACACTGCTCCTATATGTTTGTCTTTGCAGTCGAGTGATACTGAGATTAAATCACTGTGTGCGGCTGGGGGTCCTTCAATCGAAACACGCGCCGCTAAGCTGTCTTCTTTACTGTTCAGAAGCACTTCCGTCGGCTGTTTCTGACGCTGCGAGCAATTCCATTTCTGGTGCCCTGTACTGCCGCAACTGTAGCAGGCCCTTGGTTTTGGTTTCCCCTCCACGATACGGTTTTTTTCAGCCCCGCGGCCCTTCATTGTCTCTTCGGCGGATCTAGCCCTGCTCGCGCTTTTCGACTCCGCCACGCTTCGCTTCACCTGCCTCGCGGCGCTGTTCGTCTCCTGTGCTTCTTAAAACGTTCGCAGCAACGCGGATATCTCTGGGGCGCTCATCCACGCTCTACCTTCTTGGAGTGTGACATATCGCAAGGCCTCCTCCGACAAATTTTTCTGTAATTGGTCGGCCACCAAAAGCTTGATCAGGCCCTCGAATGTTGACACCCCTCTTGCCTCAAGGTAAAAGTGGAGGTAGCTCTCTAAACGCGTCGAAAAAGGTCTCCACCCCTCGTTCGCGCGCTTGCCTGACCCCAAAAATCTTTTTAGATACTCCCCGGCTGAAAGTCTGAGCTCGTCAAGCACCGTTTGCTGGATTACCTGGTAATCTTTGTGCTCTGTTGGGCTTAGCCACGTGGACAAAAACGGGACTCTCTCCGCTACCAACGGAAAAACTAAACGTCCCCAAAACTACCCCGGTACCTCGTACGCTTCTAGGGCACTTTCTACGGACTCAAACCACACCGGTGCTTCAGCCTCGGCTGGAAATTCGGGTAACACCCCTGTGAGGACTTTTGAGTGGCGTCTCAGTTCGCTAGACGGATCCCGCTTGCCGAACTCGGTTTCACTCCACCGAGAGCTTCCGCCCATCATCTGCAACAGCCTCTCCATCTCCAACCGCAATTCTTGCAGTCTACGCTCCGGCGTAAGATTTCCGAAACGGTCATTTTTCGGGCTCTCCTGCGCACTACCCTCTCCCAGGCTTCCCACGTCGCTCTCGTCCCCCGACTCACGACTCATGGCCTGCGCTCGCCTGTCCGGGTTTAAGTGGGCAAACCTCGTGTCCATAGGACGCCTTAAAACTAAAAAAAGCAGCGGCACTCCTGAGATGTAAGAACACCAGAGGACTCACAACTTTTGAAGTTGCTGCTCGCTGGTCTCTTGTCGTTCCTGCCATCAGACGCTCGACATTGCTTGATGTCGCCAGGGTTGTCGCCGGACTGATGAATTGGGATGACCGTAGCTGGACCCCTGGCTTCCTCGGGTCGATGGCTGCCACACCGCCGCCTCCTCAGCTCGGTGGCTTGGCTCTTTGTTGGAACAGCCGGTGTCTTGGCTTTTGGTCTTGCGTGTTATCCGCAACACGACGATCTTGTTGTGCAGAGTGCTCATTGTCGTCGTCGTCTCGATCCTTTCGACTGCGCCAGTAAATCTCAACCTTCTACTCACTCCCTCTGTTCCCTTGAGCAGAG
Organism: Rhipicephalus annulatus; assembly: GCA_013436015.1. Taxonomy (NCBI): domain Eukaryota; kingdom Metazoa; phylum Arthropoda; class Arachnida; order Ixodida; family Ixodidae; genus Rhipicephalus; species Rhipicephalus annulatus. The sequence goes on along the minus strand of WOVY01010063.1, from coordinate 148,658 downwards.
CTCTCTCGGCTGCGTAGCGGCTGTTGCTGCAGAAGGGAGTGGAAGGTTAGTTGCTTCTGGGTGTCCGTCTTGTCTTGTCGTGGCTAGTGCTGCTTGTTCGGGGATGGAGGCCAGCACGCTTCGAACGTTACAACAGCTCGAATTTATATACAGAAACTTATGTACATATTTACAAGACTTCACCATCGGAAGCGTCGCATGTTGCCTCGGCAGAGCCGATAGTGCAGAGCACTCTTTGTTGCGGCCAGAACCCCCGCGAGCACTCGGAAGCCAGGTTTTAATACCTCGGTTGCCCCTCCCGATTCTCCTCACGGCCAACTAAAGCAATTTAGTCCGTTTATTGGACAGACAACACACTTGTTGCCGTCCCCTCCTCTCACTCGCTTCTTCCCGCACTCGACTGCTCGGTCGGAAAGAGAGAGCCGAAAGGACCGGCCTGCACACAACATTCCGCGAACTGTGCGAACGCACACAATGGTAGTGCCGTTCAGTTGCAGGCCTCCTGCATTACCGCGAGATGACTATGCTGTCCAGCACGACAGCCGTCCCACGAACTCTAATCCTGACGGATGGGTGGCTATGCACTGTCCTCACGTCACCCGCCGGCAATCCGCAGTCCGGGGACAATTTAGCTCGTTGCTAGAAGCGGTGACTGACCATGGTATTCTTGCCAGAAGGGGCGCGCTTACGCCGAGATTATCGTCTCCCGAGAATCGGCTTTTTGGGAAGCGTGCCCTTTTGAGACCGAGAAGACTCGCTCCCATGGCCTGCGACGCCAAACCTTACGATAACAGTGCATCCACGTCTTGAGGGGAATTGAGCTCCTTAAGTGGTATCGCTTCCGAAAATTTAGTGGCTACACAGAGAGCCATCAGGATGTACCGACAACCTTGCATTGACTGTGGCAATGGCCCGACGATATCAATTACTAGGCGCCGAAAAGTTTCTGTGATAATTGGCACAAGCTTCATGGGTGCCTTCCACTTGTCCGTGGATTTCCCCGCTATCTGACAAGTATCGCATGAGCGTACAAAGTCTTCGATATCCTTCCAGCATTTTGGCCAATAAAACTCAATGGATACTCTAGCCTTGGTCTTTTTTATGCCGAGATGTCCTACTCATGCGTTTTGATGCGCCAGTTCTAATAGTTGGCGACGATAGTTTTGTGGCACCAAGAGCTGCTGATACTTGCGACCGTGCGCATTTGTGTAGCTCCGATACAGGAGCCCTACTTTCTCAAAAACGAAACATTCTTTTTCTGTTTTTCAAAGTTTACGCTTTCCATTAGCGCTGTAATTGAGAGGTCCTCACGCTGCTCCCGAATGAGCGTTTCTCGATCAACCCTCGGCAGCTTACTTCAACTTTCCGTTACAGGCGAGAGCGTCGCACCCCTCTCGCTCTGGCTCAATGGCGCCATGTCGTCTCCCCCTGCTACGGAAACCACGCCAGTCACTTTGGCGACAGGCCACTCGAGTGACTGCTCACATGACTCACACAGAGAATTTCCTCTCTGAGGTTCCGTCGACTCACCGCCAAGGTCACTTGATGGTTCACCACATTGAACAAGATCAAGCTCCTGCGAAAGCTTCTGCGCTTGCGATCACGTGAGGGCCATGTACGCTAAGTTGGGGAAGAACGATTTACCCTGGTCTTTGAGAAGCTGCTCTGAGTTGTAAGAGAAAAGATAAGGAAAACGATCGGGAAGCGCGGCAGATCGACACAGCCGCTTCGGTGCGAAGCTTACCGAACGGGCCTTCAATGTCAACCGTAGCGATTGGTAAGAAAGCACTCTGCTCCTCGGCGACTTGCTTGATCCACGCGCATTCTACTGTAAAGTCATCCGGAGACACCAATGAAGGATGGACAACGTCGAGTCTCGAGGTGCTCAACGTGTTTTCCCATTCACACTTATTTTTTGTAGATACGGCTCTAACAACTGCATGTTCTGTTCCGATTCTCGGATTGTTGAAAAAGCAAACTTTTGCTTACAGTTTACCGCGATATGCCCTTCCTTTTTACAGTTGTAGCAGATTGGCGGCTTCCGTGATTCAAACGCCCGTGTGGTATCAGTGCGTTGTTTAGGAACCTCACTCAATTTCTCCGCTTCCATTTGCCCTTCTCCTACAGTTTCCTTCGTAAAAGACGGGTCCTTCTTGAAATTACGGTGCGGAGCGGGTTTCCGTTGATCAGTTGTCTTTGAAAAGCCCGCTTTCCTTTCATCCTTTTCAACGCGCACTGCCCTGCTATGCAACTTTCGGCGAGTATAATACTCCTCAGCTAACTCTGCTGCCTTGTTTAGCTGTACTTCACCAAGTTTGTCCTGCAGCCAAAGCTTGACATTCTCCTCGATGCAGCGGTAGGATTACTCCAATGCAATGTATTCTATCACTTTATCACGATCGTCATAAACACCTTCGCCCTTGAGCCATTCAAATAAATCGGCTTTAAGACGAAACGCGAAGTCAACATGTGACTCATTCCTCTTTTTAGCACACCGGAACCTTTGCCTGAAAGCCTCGGGTGACAACTTATAACGTCTCAAGAGCACTTCTTTAACCTCGTCATAGCTTTTAAATGCTTCCCTCGATTAGTAAGTTATCGCGTCGGATACTTCGCCGGGAAGAAGAGCTAACAGGTTCTGCGCCTAAAGAGACCGCTCCAAAGCATTTCGCTAACAGACGTAATCAAACTTGACTAGAAACTTCGCCATGTCCTCGCCTACCACGAACGGTGGCAGTTCGTCCCGAATTCTATAACCGCTGACCTGAACTGTCGGAGAAGTTACGCCAGGCGTCTGAAAACACTGTAGGATTGCCAATTCTATTCATTTCAACTCGAGGCGCTCCTATCTCTCGGCCTCCTCACGCTCGCGACGTTCGCGCCTTCTAGCTTCTTCACGTTCGCGAACTTCTCGCCTTTCAGCTTCTTCCCGTTCGCGAGCTTCTTCTTCTCGCCTTTCGGCCTCCTCGCGGCGTGCTTTGATGTCCGCCCAGGCCTCATCGACTTCCTCAGCCGACACTTCTTCATCCTTCATGATCTCCAGGATCGCTTCCTTTCGTTTCCCACGGCACAAAATAATGGCGAGTTCCTCACAAATTTCGATGAGTTCCTTCACTTTAAGGTTCTCCATCGTTCACACTAGCCTCTTGCTGTTTGCCCCTGTTAAGAATCTACTTGCCGTACTCACTATAAGTCTACTAGCAAGACGCACAAGCAATTTTAACACTGCCGTGTTTACACTCTCCGCATTAACTTTGGTTTCAAAGCGCTCTGACTTTGCTTGAAACGAGCAAAGCTCACTCTAATGCTTCACATAGCCCCTCTCTAAACTACTGTAACCTGAGCTAGAGTAGTCTGGTGAACTGAGGGAAAACATCAGGCACTCACCGCATCGATGTCACTGACGCCGACCGATCCCGCAGCTGCCAACCACTGTTATGAAGCGCGCTTCCAATGACGTTACGAAGGGCGCCACGAAATCCCACCGCTGCCACCACTGTTACGAAAGACGGTGACGCCAACATGGTCCCGAAGGCGTCACCGTTCCGATTCCTGCCGACACGGTCACCAGCGGTTTGGTAGCGTAGGTTTCTCAGCTCACGACTGCGTTTGCGCAGAGCTGATAGACGAGCGGACGAGACGACGGTGAGTTAAACAAGGTTTATGTACAGCATAGATAGAGAGGCGTTACAAATTCGGCACTGGGGCCGACAGCTTAGAGACTCGAAGAGCCGAGCTCTCTTCTCTGACACATAGGTCTACTGCTCGCGACGCGCCGCAGGGCTTTTTTATATGCAACGGGAGAATTCTTTGAGTAACCAAATGTCCAACCAGAAGCGCCGCTGGCCGTGAGGTGATAATCCTCCAATGGGGTCACCGCTGGGCCGCGTCATTCTCATCGAATCCGGAGCCACTGCGCGTGGTTGCAGTCAAGGACAAGTGACGTCGCCACACATTGCGTAAGACTCGCCAGACAGGAAGGCACCTATTGCTGCAACAGGCTCGCTGTGCGTGTGCGACAGAAAGGCACCGCCGCGTGATGACGTCGTTGAGTTGTGTGTGTCAGGAGGGCTCGCGTGCTGGCCTTGACACAGATTGCCTTTTTCAGAGGCATGAACGTTCGGTGTGGACTCGCAGGCATAACAGCGAATAGGTGTCAAAAGCAGCACCTCGTCACGAGGTTGAAAAAACACAACGCGATGGGATGCCTCATGGATGATCTTCCGCTCGTGATGTCTCGCTTCAGTATTGATGCAAGCCTGATGGCGAGACTGGGCCAGATGGGAAATATATTCTTCGCTAGAAGACTGACAGGAATCGTCATGGCTGTTAAAGAAGGAGACGTCGAGAAAGGTAGTCGGGGTGCGTCCGTACACGTGGTAGAATGGTGAGTAGCAAGTTGTTCACTGACCGGCAGTGTTGTAGCTGAAGGTCAATAATGGTAAAAGAGTATCTCAGTTTTCGTGGTCGGGTTGGATGTAGACGGCTATCATGTCAGCAAGGGTTCCATGAAATTTTTCTGTGAGACCGTTTGTTTGAGGGTTGTAGCTTGAAGCGGCCTTGTGAGTAGTTCCAGAAGCGCGCAGTACTTAATTTACCATTTGTGACAGGAACATTTTGTCATGGTCACTAAGCAGTACACGAGGAGCCCCATGAAGCAGTATTATGGCGTGAAGAATAAAGTCTGCAACTTCTACAGCTGAGCCTGTAATAACAGAGGACGTTTCAGCGTATCGTGTCTGGTGGTCCACAGCAGTCACTCTCCATCGTTTGCCAGCAGGTGTTACGGGGAGAGGCCCGTAATGGTCGACACCTACAACCTCGAATGTCATTGAAGGGCACGAAATGGCTGTAGAGATCCTGCAGATGCAGACGTCGGGAGTTTACGACGTTGGCATGGGTAGCAAAAACCGACGTACCCGAATACGCTAGAAGAAAGGTCAGGCCAGTAATAACGACATCGAATGCGGTAAAGAGTTTTTTTAAACCAAGATGACCAGCAGTTAAGTCATCGTGGAAGGCTTCGAGCACTTAATGTAATGGAGAACACGGCAGTACAGGAACCCAGCGCTGACCGTCATGGTGGTAAATGTGGCGGTAGAGAACCCCATTGTCCAGCTTAAAGTGCAAGAGTTGATGAAGAAGTGGCGCGTTTGGTGGATGAGAAACTCCCGAAAGGTACTACATCATGCGTCTGCAGCATGGATCGGATCGCTGGCGGGAGATAAATGTTGGCTCATCGTCCAAAAAGGGTTGCCCTATCGATGGGAGCGTATGGACTTTGGTAGATGTGGCGGTTGAGTTCTCACCAACGCTGATATGGGTAGTTGGAAGTGGACAACAAGATAAAGGGTCGGTGTCTTGATGTTTTCTACCTGACTTGTAAGTTCTCTCAAAGTCGTACTCCTGCAAGCGCAGTATCCACCGACCCAAGCGTCCGGACAAGTTCTTCAGTGTAGAAAGCCAGCATAAGGCATGCTGGTCCGTAACAATTGTAAAGTGAGGCCGTGGAGATTGGAGATTGGGACGGAACTTCTGCACCGACCAAACCAAAGCCAAACACTCTTATTCAGTTATCGTGTAGTTCTTTTCAGCAGGGGTGAGTACGCGACTGGCATATGCGACAACTTTCTCTAGGGAAGACTTGTCGCGTTGTAGAAGAACTGCTCCAATATCAAGGCCGCTAGCATCGGTATAGAGGATAGTCGGTGCGGATTCGTCAAAGTGGCAGAGCAGAGGTTCAGATCTGAGGGCCCGCTTCAACAGGTCGAATGCCGTTTGACATTCTTGAGACCACAGAAAGGGGACGATGGAAGCAAGTAGCTGGTGTAATGAAGCAGCAATAGGGGCGAAGTTCTGGATAAACTGGCGAAAGTAGGAGGTGAGGCCAAGAAAACTGCGAAGCTCCTTTGGTCTTTCGGGACGCGGAAAGTGAAGGACTGCAGAAATTTTGTCAAGGTCGTGCCGAATGCCATCTTTGCTAACGACGTGTCCTAAGACCTTGATAGATTTGCTAGCGAAATAGTATTTCTTAGTGTTTATTTGGAGCCCGCGACGGCAAGGCCCGTCAGAATTTGATCCAATCGTTCTAGGTGCTCAGGAATCGTTGATAAAAAGATTTTAATGTCGTCCAGGTAGCAAAGGCAACTTTTGCATTTCAGACCGCGCACCACGGTGTCTATCATGCGCTCAAAAGTTGCGGGTGCGTTGCAGAGCCCGAAAAGCGTCACGTTGAATTCGTATAGCCCATCGGGGGTTGCGAACGCCGTTTTCTCCTTAACGTCTTCATGCATGGAAATCTGCCAGTACCCAAAACGCAAGTCAATGCTTGAAAAAAATTCCATGCCTTGTAGGGAATCAAGGGCGTCGTCAATGTGTGGCACAGGGTACACGTCCTTGCGTGTGATCTTATTGAGCGCCTGGTAGTCCACGCAAAAATGCACAGAGCCATCCATTTTACGGACCAAAATAATAGGAGACAACCAAGGGCTAGATGAGGGACGGATGACTTCCCGTTTAAGAATGTCAGCAAAGTTTTCTTGCATAATTTTTCTTTCAGCTAGAGACATGCGGTAGTGTCAGCGGTGTACGATAGATGTCCCAACTGTTTGAATTCGATGTGCTCTAGTAGTAGTGCGGCCCAGCTTAGACGAGCAAATATCGAAAGATTTGGCATCTTTCTGTAATAATGCAAGCAGCTGCTGCCCCTGTGAGTATGTCAAGTCGCTGCTGATAGCGGTGGTAAAGGTGGAGAAAGAAACATGCTTACCGAGGGAAGGGTCTTTGGATGAGATGGTCTGAAGTGGCGTGACAAATACAGGCTCTAAGTCGGCAACACGGGCTACAGTAGTGCCCTGTGGCAGTAAGATCTTCTCCGGTGTAGAATTTACAGGGGTGACAAGCGCAGAGCCATCGCAAAAACGAACGACACCAGATGGAAGAACTATGCCTTTACGAACGCAAATAGTTGACGGGGAGACCAATACATCGCCGTGATAGATGTCGTTGGACGTAATGCTGACTGACAATTTGTTCTTGTAGGGGCGGCAGTTCAATGTATTTCGCAGCGATCAAACGAAGTGGCTTTTGATTGTCGTCGTCAAGCATGTAGTCTGTGTCTATAAGCTGAACGACACGTTGTCCACAACAAATAGCCCCAGAAGCAGATGATAGGAAATCCCACCCTAAAATTAGTCGGTGAGAGGAGCGGGACAGGACAGCAAACTGGACATGATGGCAAATGCCGTCGATGAAAACATGCACAGTACAAAACGCGGAAGGGAAAATGACGTTCCCCTTGGCAGCAGCTAACGTGGGACCATCGTAAGGCGTCATTACTTTTTTTAAATGTCCACACAAATCAGCACGTATATAACAGACAATGTCGGACCTGTGTCCACCAAAGCATCGACTCGCACTCCTTCTACTTCCACAGAAACCATGTTGCACGGGCCTGATGAAGGAATTTCAGTTCTAATTTAGAATTCAGTTTTTCCTCCACAAACTGCATCACTTAGTTTTCCGAATGAATATCGGAGGAGAATGAGGCGGGCCGAATTGGAGAAGTGGAGCGGCGGAAGGGTGAAGGTGAGCGGCGTCTCGTTTTCGGCTGTTCCGCGGTGCAGTCAATGTCGGAGAAGATGGAGCACGGTGCGGGGGAGACGAATAACGCCGACCTTGATAAGAGGCCCCAGTGTACAAATTTCGTTCACGCATGGCGTTCCGACGCTAATCTTGCTGGCGCTTTCAGCAGAAACGAGATATGTGACCGCGATAGCCGCAGTAGTTGCAGACAGGGTGGGAAGAGCGCCAGGATGGGGAGTAGAAGGCGTTCGGCACCCCTGGAGATAGCGCGGTCAGGTGGGCCGAAGGAGGGTCTGGGGGCATCGAACGGTAGTTCACCGGGGGAGTGGCGGCAACTGACGCGTAGGTTGGCAGCGGCAATGTCGCGTGTACGTCGCTGGGAGGCACGGCAGCAACTTGAGGGTAGGTGGATATGGGGCGTGAAGCAGGTGCCTGTACGGGCGCAGAGCCCGTACAGCCACCTTCGTGCAGCCAATACATACATACATACATACATACATACATACATACATACATACATACATACATACATACATACATACATACATACATACATACATACATACATACATACATACATAATACATACATGCATGCATGCATGCATACATACATACATACATACATACATACATACATACATACATACATACATACATACACATACATACATACATACATACATACATACATACATACATACATACATACATACTGTTATGACCATCGTTAGCAGGCACCATGCTGTCGCTAAGAAACATAGCTGGGCTGCGCTCCCACGACCGGAACCCCAGTTTCTCGGATCCAACGGCGGGGAGCGACAAAATGATTAGAAGATGGTCCTTGAGCCAATGTCCCTACAAGCACTCTCTCCGGGCCAGCTTGACTTTAACTTTAAACTTTGCAACTTGACTTTGAAGTTTGCAACAATTTCAACGTTATGAAGGCATATTAAATAGTTATTAATTATTGTTAGGGTTTAAGGCCACAAATCTACCCTATGATTATGAGAGATGCCATAGAGCAGGGCTCCGGAACTTTCGATCAACTAGGGCTCGAACAAATAGGCCTCAAGCACTTTTGCCTTCAGAGAAAATGCAACCATTACGGCCGGGATTCAATCCCGCAACCGTTTATATAGGATCAACAGTTGAGCAGCTTAATCACTGAACCACTGGGGTGGTTATACACGAGAAAAATTAAGAGAGGCGGAATAAAAATATACTATAAATGATAAGGATAGAAAAGCAGATTAGGGGGGTAAGCGATCGTTTGAAGCCGATTGTAACATACTTCTGGAACGTGGCACAAACTAAGCACTGACTATAAACGAGTGTTGAAGTTTTAAATGAAAAGTACAATAGAAATTATCAGTACTAGGCCATTTTTGCTGTGCTGTATATAGGGCTTGATAGGTTGCACTTCCCGTTAAATCATTCTATCAGAATGAATGGCAGATCGATTGATCGATATGTGGGGTTTAACGTCCCAAAACCACTATATGGTTATGAGAGACGCCGTAGTGGAGGGCTCCGGAAAGTTTGACCGCTGTTACGACCGCCATCGGTAGGCGCCATGCTGTCGCTGAGAAGCGTAGCCGGGCCGCGTTCCCACGCCTGGAACCCAGGTTTTCTTGGAACCAGCGTCGAGAGCTGACGGGGGAGCGGCGCTCTTTTAATCCTCGAACAAGTAGCCGACTCGCCGAATGCCTATGCCCGCCAGGTATTGTCCCGGCTAGCCGGCGGAGGAGACGTCATGTCGCCACGAAGCTGTAAGCCGTTCCAGAGGGGACAACAAAGACAGCGTATTCCTTTGAAGAAACGGCGACCGCCGCCACAAAGTGCCCTGCTAATTGAGCGGACAGATTGGCGGACCGTTTGATGTCTGCTGTCCGAAGCTTGGGACCCCTCGACCAGCGACATACACGACGAGCAAGAGCCTCTCTGGCGCCACCTTTAAGTGCAGTGATCTTGACTCGAAATTGGATGTTCACGTGCGCCGTGCATACTCGTACCCCTCACCTGTTGTGTGTGTGTGTGATTGGTGTTCCACTGAAGAAGGAGGAGCCCGACAGGGCTTATAAAGGCGCCGCAGAGTGCAGGACGTCGCTCTGAACCAAGTAAAGGTTCAACCACCACGTTCGTAGTTTGTGAAGGCTCTGAACCAAGTAAAGGTTCAACCACCACGTTCGTAGTTTGTGAAGGCTCTGAACTGTGTAGCGGTTCAACCACCACGTTCGTGGTTTGCGAACTCTTAACCTCATGCTGTAAATACTTGTAAATAGTGCCATAAACCTGTTTGTTTTTCGTATCCCCATCTCGTAAGCGTTCGTTTCCTCAACCCGAAGCTACACCACGCTACCACAGCACCCCGGGATCACAACAACTGGTGATCAGCGGTGGGATTCCCAACAACTGGTGGTAGCGGTGGGATCACAACAACTGGTGGCAGTTGTCGTTGCGCGTTATGAGAATTGAGAGCCATTGGTGCACAGTTTTAGCGAAACCCTGTGCATTATTGTGAGGTGCATTTGATGAGTATTGCACTTAGCATTATTTTTGTGTTGTACACAGAGTGTTACAACGTAACGCAAGAATGTTAGAAAAAGTGTGAGGGATTATGCGTTTGGTTAATAGCGCCGTGTATTTTGCAATGCTTAGAAATGAGAGTAATTGAACGCTCAGGAGAGCCCAGTGAGATTTACTCAGAGGCATTAGCAAGGGCAATTTGCTTCAACCAAACGAACCTTCTAGAAAGAAGTGTTTGTCTCTGTTTTGTTGGTTTTCTTTGAAGACAATTGATCAAGGATCATATGAGCGAAACGGTAAGCTTTTTCTAATTCTGAGCAAACTAAGAGTACTTTGACCGCAGTGTAGGCCGAAGATTCAGAAGAGCTAGAGAGCTTTATGTCTCAGTGGTAGACAATTATGGGTGGCCGTAAACAAAGACGGACGTTCGGACAAAATTAGCGCTCACTGAATCCGAGTTCCTGACTGATGCTCTCAGCGGGACAGAACCGATGAAAGTGGTCCGCGATGAAAAGAAGGAAGCAGCTGTTCTATGTCAGGACGACAGTGGTAACAAGCAAAGCTGCGCTTTACTTGAGCCAGAGTTTGGGCTCTCGTGAGATAACGTACTGCGCTTCTGGAAATGAATGCGCTTGCCTTGTGTAGGCCATTGATCAGTTGCAGCGTTATCTCGGAGGTGCTAAATTTAAAGTAGATACAGACCATTGTCCCCTTGGCTGCAAATCGTGACATCAAAGAACAGTCGCCTTGTGAGGCGGAGCTTGATCCTTCAAAAGTATAATTTTGGCATTGTAAAGAGCAAATTGAATAGAAACGCGGACGCGCTCAGCCGCTCTTTCTAAACCATTCTGGGATGCTCTTTATGTATCAAAATTGATATTTTAGTTTTTTTGGTCGTGCATCTTATCATGTAAATTTGTAAGATAGCACGTTTGGTTTCTCAGCGCAAGTGAGTCCTGAGAGTTTTGAGTGCGAGCTTTTTATTAAAGCTAGCAAGGAAAATTGGTTTGCCATCCCTCTTTTGGCTTGGTTTGTTCGAAGGGGGCCGAGTGCTTGCTTGTGCATGTGGTCGAGTTTCAGAAACGGTGTCGAAGATTCGGCAATCACCCGGACCATGCCACAAGCGAAGGCCAGTTCCTGGCATTCAACTACGGACCCTTTCGTCGTCCCTGCGAGCAGCAGTGTTGACCGCTGCCCTCCGTGATTCATCTGGCGAGGGGGAAGCTGTTACGACCGCCATCGGTAGGCGCCATGCTGTCGCTGAGAAGCGTAGCCGGGCCGCGTTCCCACGCCTGGAACCCAGGTTTTCTTGGAACCAGCGTCGAGAGCTGACGGGGGAGCGGCGCTCTTTTAATCCTCGAACAAGTAGCCGACTCGCCGAATGCCTATGCCCGCCAGGTATTGTCCCTGCTAGCCGGCGGAGGAGACGTCATGTCGCCACGAAGCTGTAAGCCGTTCCAGAGGGGACAACAAAGACAGCGTATTCCTTTGAAGAAACGGCGACCGCCGCCACAAAGTGCCCTGCTAATTGAGCGGACAGATTGGCGGACCGTTTGATGTCTGCTGTCCGAAGCTTGGGACCCCTCGACCAGCGACATACACGACGAGCAAGAGCCTCTCTGGCGCCACCTTTAAGTGCAGTGATATTGACTCGAAATTGGATGTTCACGTGCGCCGTGCATACTCGTACCCCTCACCTGTTGTGTGTGTGTGTGATTGGTGTTCCACTGAAGAAGGAGGAGCCCGACAGGGCTTATAAAGGCGCCGCAGAGTGCAGGACGTCGCTCTGAACCAAGTAAAGGTTCAACCACCACGTTCGTAGTTTGTGAAGGCTCTGAACCAAGTAAAGGTTCAACCACCACGTTCGTAGTTTGTGAAGGCTCTGAACTGTGTAGCGGTTCAACCACCACGTTCGTGGTTTGCGAACTCTTAACCTCATGCTGTAAATACTTGTAAATAGTGCCATAAACCTGTTTGTTTTTCGTATCCCCATCTCGTAAGCGTTCGTTTCCTCAACCCGAAGCTACACCACGCTACCACAGCACCCCGGGATCACAACAACTGGTGATCAGCGGTGGGATTCCCAACACCGCCTGGGGTTCTTTAACGTGCACCCAAATCTGAGTACACGGGCCTACAACATTTCCGCCTCCATCTAAAATGCAGCCGCCGCAGCCGGGATTTGATCCCGCGACCTGCGGGTCAGCAGGCTGTGTACCTTAGCCACTAGACCACCGTGGCGGGGCAGAATGAGTGGGAGGGGTGGGCGAAAGCTATATAGGGGGAGAGGCGAAAGATAGATTTGAAGAAAGTTCTATAAAGATTTCCGGACTTGCTCTTTGGACGCCTCTTACAAAATCAGAAACTTGAGCTAAGCATCCTTTGAGCCCATTTTGCACATAGGCTCTAGTCAGGCCCAGAGCGAGGAAGTTTTTTTTTGTTTTTTGTGGGGAGGGAGCGTTTGTTGAAAGGCTTGAAGAGAACCAATTGTTCATAATTTGTCCTCGGTAAAACACCCACACCTTTATCCTAAGTTCGGAGGAAGGGAGCAAACTTTTAGCCCCCCCTCCCTCTTCCGGCTGTAGGCTTGGCTGTAGTGAAACTGAATTAAAATATATCAGATCGGATTGCATTATGCACATGCTGTATTCGTGTCGTGGGGCACGCTAGAGAAAGAAAGTGGATGGAATAAACATCATTAAAACAAAGCACTAGGTGTGTTGTGTGCCATTCATTACTTGTTGTTGAGGGGTGGATGCCCGACAAAGCTGTTTAGCCCACGACACAGAACAGGCACAGAATTTGAAGCGATAGCCGTTTACACACACCCTGCAACTAAGTATGAAATGTCTGTCTAGAAAATCACTATTGCTTTTAGAGTGTGATCCTATAAAGTTTTCCTATTGACCAACTTGGCAAATGCATCCTCGGGCGGCATTCTCTGTTTCGCGACATGTGTCATCTTGCCTAGCTTGCCGCATCGTCATATTATTTCGTGCATGGTCGTAATTGATGTTCGCCGTCCGTGTGTCTTCCTTTCTGCATTTCTTAGTGAACCAGTGGTTAACAGTCAGGAATGGCGAATTTGTGTGGCGAAAATGAAACCACCGTAGCCGGGATTCGATCATGAGACCTGCGGGTCAGCAGCCGAATACCTTAGCCACTAGACCGCCGTGACAGGTCATACGTATTTCCTGACTCACTGGAATAATAGACGAAGCACTACCCGTATGCAGCCTTGCTGGCATTAGGGTAAATCAACTCGAAACACTTAGAAGACACCTGGAGAAAATAAGCTTCCTTTATATGTGAATAGGAAGTAAACGTCAATTATTTCTGCACCCCACCTCATAATCCTTGTCCCACTGTGCGCATGGCTGTGTACTACACTCCTTCTTCTATAAATGGTCAGGTCACGTGTAGCAGCGAGTCTTACTGAGGGAGGATGCTGACATTGCTACCATTCACCGCAAATCGTGGTTTTTCGGACAAAGAAAAAAAAGGACATTCAATGTATTGCCGTATACGAATCTCAAAGTAGTGTTTCAGTGCAACTTGTTATTGGCCAATTTTTTTCAATGCATGCTCTGAAAAAACTTGACCAATGACTAGTAAACGAAGCGTCGTTCTAATTAACGGCTTTTTAAAGCGGCTGTGTTAAAGAACTTGTTTCACGGAAATTTCGGTGTCGGCGTCGTTGGTTGTGAGTGAAAAATCATCCAGTGAGTGACGAAAAAATTGAGAAAGATGCAAATATAGTAAATAATAAAAATTCTGGGTCTGAGTGGGGATCGAACCCGGGTCCGCATGCAGCTGTTCTACCACAGAGCCCCGCGTCCGCTTGTGAATACAAGGAAAATTACTTTCTATACTTGAAAATGCAGTGAAAGTAACTTTCATGCTTTAAAAATGCACACGTCCTGTATACATGCTTCACTATACAACGTCAAATATTGCAGTAATAATGCATATTACAAGCGCATAATGCAATCGAGCGTCAGAACATGGGATCAGTATTATAATGACTTCACTGTTTAAAGCAGGACACGCACTACACAACGCACTCTCGTTACTGCGCCTATTTTCTATAAGACCTGGGTGCTTTGCAAGTAAAAGAAGATTTCATGCACTAAGGGTTTCAAGTATGCACGAAGGACCGGATATAGCTGTCTGAACTTTTCATTCAAGAAATTCGATTGTAGTAGGTTAACTTAGTGTGCAGTTTTAGGAGTGTACCCGGCAAGCTTCTTATGCTCACGCCTTGTTCGGTGGCGGTGACGTCCGACGTGTACACCAGTGTTGCCAGTGTACACTTCTCCGGTCACCACTCAAGCCCTCCTTTCTAGTGATTGCAACAATGCTCGCTAGATGGTGCGCCACCACCCAAGGCGTTAAACCCCCTAAGACTTCGTGAAATAGCGACCAAGGCAGTTATACTAAATTTTCTGGAGTGGCGGAGGGGCTCCGTGGCTGAAACCGTAGTGCCGCCATATTGTTCAGGGAAGAAAGCGTATGGGCGCATTGCTGCGTACATGGCTTTCGCGTTGTTTTTGTGCCAGTAATGTTGCGTGTGGTGCCTCTAACTGAACAAGGCGATTATGAACACGTCTGTGATCACTTTTTGAGAATACGATTGTGGGCTCAAGGCTGCGCAAATAGTGTGGAAATAGTAGCATTTGGCTGCGCAAATCGCGTGAAGCGGACACCGGCAATAACTTTCGATGTCCTAGTATATAGGTTCGCTTCGTTCGCTCGCTTTTCCTCACATATCTTCGCGACTACGACTGCATTCGCGAGTGAATAGATAACCTTTTTGCGTAAGGGTGCACAGATAATTGAAAATAATTTGAAAATAATTCTTGTACGTTTCAGGATTCCAAAGATGCCATATTGTGTGGCAGATGAGAGTGCGCTCTGAGGCGAGAAGGTTAAGCGCCAAAAAAGAATGACTACTTATGTTCAGTAGACATGTTGAAGCAGGCTGCTTTGATGAGACTGGCTGAATAACGAGACGACTGACTTGTAACATTACTACCGTGCTGCATCGCTCCCACGCGCACCTACAAAAGCCAGTGCATGAGTGTGCCTAATACAAATGAACGCTTCGTTTATGAAAGGTAGTTAATGTCGCATCGGCTCTGCATTTCTGGGATTTTAAATTTCTTATAGCACTATACTCCCAATGACAAAAGTTCTGATGATGCGATATGCCTCTCTTTATGTAGGAGAAGAAAGAAAATGAGCTCCTCCGAAAAGTCAGCGAAATAAACACTTTCGCCTAAAGCCCCTCTCATTGACAGAGCTGTCAAAATCCAGCCACTCCCAAACTTCACCCACAAGGAGTGGTACAGGCATAAAAAAAAAGCTGAGGTGCAATTAACAGCTTAAAAAGAAGGGTAATTGTAGCAGTACCGACGGGGCCTTTTAAAATGTATTGAGGCGTCTCAGAATTTTATTGATCAGTTAATGGAGCAAAACACATTATAAGATGTAGGATTGAACGTTTTACACGATAGTTTTCTCCGGATACCCAGGAGCTTCACAAACAAGTACGTGAAAAGGTGAATACCGCCCCCCTCCTCCATAATAATAAAAGAGTTCGCACACACTGTGCATTGTTATTCGCCAAGGGCTTATGGTTGTGTGCGAATGAAACTTATTTTCGCTGTATTCCCGCACTGGTTACTTTTGCTTCGAGGCAACTGTGTAAACATATTATGCGAATTGATATCCGTGAGTGCTTTTTGTTTGCTTTTTACAGCGAAAGCTGTTATGAGATCAGAACACGGATCACACGCGGCGCCGTAGATATCTGCCGCCACCCTAATCAGTATCAAACGAAAAAAAAACTGGGTAAATCAAAAACATTATTGACAATAAGACTAGAAGCCGGGTCCGATGCGTGCCTGCCCGGAATTCTACCATTGAGCCATGCTAGTGCTATGAACTCGTTTCTGAACTGGCCTTAGGCAAGCTTGATGTGGGGAAAATAATCGCGGTAATATGAGTAATAAAGCGTATTAGAACATAAAAGGAACAGCCAGGTGTCACACAATGTGAATTGCGTAACGACTGGGTCGTCCAAAGCTCCAACCATTTAGAAAACTTGTTCTTGATTTTCTATTAACTGTGGCGCATGCCCACTTCACGCATATTTCTTCATCGTTGTCAGCCACTGCATAAAAAAATTGCACAAAACTTCCAACAAGTGTGTAGCGGATACCACGCTTCTCCAAAGAATGAAGAAGGATAGCGTAGTGAATGCTGGCCTACTACACAAATTTTTTTATTAATTATGGCGATCTGGCTACCCAGCAGTGTGCTGGTAACATGCCAAAGAATGTTTAGAAAATGCTTTTAAATGCCGCTCTTCTATAGCTTTCGCTGTGGTCACATGTGCTGTGCGTTTCACGCAGGCCTGGCGTTTTTCAAGTCTTAAAACGCCAAGTGTCAAAGACAATGAAGCAGATGTGCATTAAAGTCATTCCTACGTTCCCTCATCTCCTAAGAATATTAAACAGTTGCTTTAGTAGCTATAACTAAACGCACGGCCTCCCGGGGCATTACGGCGTTATACAAGGCACTCGCCGCCTCCTTCTTCCCTGAGGAATATGGCCGCCGCAGTTTCACTTCCATACCATACGTAGCGACACTCTCCTCATACGCTCTTGTTTCTCCTCGGCCTCCTCTCCTTCGCACTCTCTTTTTGAACGTGGCGACACTTGCGTTGCTCTTGCGTAGCAGACGCCCTTTCGCGACCAGAGCGCTTGCTCAGCAGACAGCGCGTTGAGAGCGTTCACGTAAACCATCTAACTCACCCTTAAATTATCTTACGTGTGCAACGTTGACCCATTAGAGACCACACGCACAATCCCCCGCCGCGGTGGTCTACTGACTAAGGTACTCAGCTGCAACTTCAAGTCCATTATTACCTTTCTGTTAGCAGCGCCCAATGGGACCGTGCGCATGGGTGTTGCAATCTTCGCCATACATAGGGTGCACAATACGTGCAGAGAGCATTCACAGTGACCGTCATGCAGTGAAAGCAATAACACGTGCTGACGCTGTCGACGAGGGACGGCGATGTCACCGATGGCCAGTTTCAGCGTTTGATGAGGCATCTAAGGCCTTAATAATGTGAGAAGGCACACAGTTGATACCCTCGAACAGCTGTGGTTGTTTCGTGAAGTGGTTAGACGCACCAATCATATTTCAGAAGTGCGCATTGTGGACGTATCTCACGTACGAACTATATCGCTGAAAAAATGAGCTTACGCTTGAATAACTAGCCTGCCAACAAATACACGATTACTTCGCGAGTGCTCCACTCGAAGGTATAAACCTTCACACGAAATAGCAAATAAACTATCACGCGAAACGACGCGTATGTGTGAGGTATCTAAACGATGCACGCACGTTATGACTCGAAGGCTTGCACGCTTTGCGTAGCTGCTCTTGCACCGCGAGTCTCCCGGCTGATCGGTCACCGTAAAAGAGCCACAGAGAGAAATTTACTCTGAAATATATGAGCACGCAAGAAAATCCAACGGGGAGTACCAATCTTAATGTGAGTTGTTGCACTCCAGTTTTGTTTATTCAAAACAGCAGTGCGAAATCTCTGAAGTTCCGCAATCTCTATTTTGAGCGTCTTTCCGGTCGAAATAGAGATTGCGGAACTTCAGACAAGGTTACGATTTTACGTAACCATGTCTTTTGTCGCAACTCGTTGCGCTTAACGGCCGGCATCATAAAGAGCTTTCAGCCATCACTGCACTTGTTCTCACAGCAGAAGGCACAAAAACCACTGGCGACAACGAACAACAATGACATTATTGAAACGTATTTCACAGCAGAGTGCGCACGGAGGGAGAAGTTCGTATCAGTCAAAACAGATGCACTGCGTCCCAAGGAGTCCGCGTCTCCGGAGCAAAGATGACAGTCTCGAGTGATTGTAAACAAACGAACATTGCGAGATGTCCCACGTGATGGCATCTAGCCAATAACGATGCGGCGCCGGCCTCGGAGAAGTCAGATGAGGGGAAAAAAGAGGAGGTGATAACCACGTATGTTGCTACTTTAGAAAGGTTTAGGCTTTACAAGGCGCCGATTTTCGTATATCTCATAGGTTTGCAATGGCCTGCGCGCTCACCTCCTCGCGACTACATCCACTTCGTTCTCGTCGCTTCGTAGGCACGGCAGCACGTGCAAAGTTCCTACGAATAGTGTTACGCACGGGTACAGATATCCTCCCAAGCCCCCTCACCTGCCCTCTCTAAACCACGGTGAAAAATGAATGTCTGATAGCTCCACGCCTGTCATCTATGAGCGTTAGGCGTTTTACTCAGGGCAGGGGCCATTATGGCATAAAGGGCCCCGCCGCGGTGGTCTAGTGGCTAAGGTACTCGGCTGCTGACCCGCTGGTCGCGGGATCGAATCCCGGCTGCGGCGGCTGCATTTCCGATGGAGGGGGAAATGCTGTAGGCGCGTGTGCTCGCATTTGGGTGTACGTTAAAAAACCCCAGGTGGTCAAAATTTCCAAAGCCCTCTACTACGGCATCTCTCATAATCATATGGTGGTTTTGGGACGTTAAACACCACATATCAATCAATCAATCAATCAATCAAGTATGGCATAAAGGGGTAAGTAATTAACGTGCCGATTGACATGACCAACACTGTGCAATGCAGGCCGCGGAACGTGCTAGAAAACTTTGCTTTCAGCGTACACATCATGCACTGACTCGTTAACAAGCCTTCGTACATGATTGGTGTCGCCAAGAAACGCCCTGTGCACCTCCGAGCAAGCTCCTCCAACATCATTCACTTAGCGGATATGGCGGGGATTTTCTCTGTTTGATAATCAGGTTTATTTTGCTCAAGGACAGCAAAGTTACACCAAATGGCACTGCAAGCCCAAGACCTGATATGGCATCTATGGTGCAACACTAATTTAGTTTTCTGGTAGCTCATTCCCCCCCCCCCTACCCCCGTCAAGGGCCGTTTTTTTTTTGTTCGAAGAACAGTGGCAGCCTTATGGTTTACTTGGCTAAATCGAGTTTAGTCCCCGGTGTTGAAGCAACTTAAGATGCGCCGAGCAAAGATGATAACATTATGTTGTCTGCGCTTACACGTGCATACTTCTTGTAACAATAGAGTGTGGAGAATCCCGGGCTTTCTCGTGTAACGCAAGATGAGAGTACGATAGAGTGATGTAACTTCCTAAGGAGACAGTTGGCTGCACCTTGTACTCCCTTTTGAATTGCGCCACACGAAGCATGTGCTATCAAAACGATGCCAAAATGAAAGCACGCAGCATGCTTTCGCTTAGGGTGTGGAGAGAATAAGTGCTCACCCGGATGTGGGCTTTCGAGAATCGCGGACTAATCGCACACTGCAATATAATGGGTGATGCTGTATGGTATGGTATGGTATGGTATGGTATGGTATGGTATGGTATGGTATGTAGTAGAACTTTACTGAAGTCCTGAGGATCAGTCCAGGTTTTATGCTGGCTGTTCCCACGTCGGGACAGAGAGGCCAAGCCCCTCTGCCGCCACGCTGGCCCCCTTGACAGCCCTGAGTTGGTTCGCCAGCGCGTCACCTCTGTACAACGTGAGAAGCCGCACCAGCCATTGCAGAGCTTTGCCAGAGCATGTGTCAAAAATTGAGCTAGCTCCCACACTTACTACAATAAATGGAAACGCCGCAGTCCGGAATAATTTTATGGGAGATGCTGTGCGCTGCATCTTTACTGTCTGCGATTCGATGCTCAGAGGAAGGGGCTGCTTGATACGTTTATACGATTCGAGTGCAGCATTGCGTAACCCCAGTAGTGTTCCTTAATCATCGTGTATAGTGAAAACGTGCGGCGTCTTATCGCGTTCATAGACTATCCTGAAGTCATGTACCTCCGGCAATGCACATTCCAATTTGGATGGCAATTTGCATAGTTCTTATTCAGATTACGCTTGTGTGACATCCCGCTATGTTGTCATCTCACATATACCTGGATCAGACCCGAGTAGAAAAACTGCTATTTTAGATTTGATTGAGCATACTATATCACCCAATAACGGGAAAGTGTACTTCATTTATTTAATTTCATAGTTTACGAGGAAAACAAATGTCGAACATATCAAATATGGAAGGACCAATTCGAACCCCTGTCGTTCTTGAAAGTTCAGGACGATATACAAAAATTAAGGAAGCTTCACACTATAGTGGAGCAAAGCCCGAAAAACATACGGAGCTGGGCAACCTCCTTTGTTTCTCTTCAGTTTTCTCGTTCTTTCCTCCTCTATATCTCTATTTTCTTTATTTATATTTACATCTATTTTTTTGTACTATTTTCCCCATTTCTTCCTCTCGTTCTATTTGTCACCTGCTTCCAATTTTTTATACGTGGTTTTACCTGCATTACGCCAAGCCACGACAGCATACAATGGCCCCGGCTTCTAAATGACTTCGCATTTAATATCATGATAAAGGCACTCAAAGAACAAGAGGAAGAACACATCTTCTTGGCTCGGAACGCGTGCTCAGAGGAGCAGTGACATCAATTTGACACATGCCGCTTTTTTGCGTGAACGCGCAGTTATCGATCCCCTATTAACGATTCTGTACTAACAATGCAACAGGGGACCAAATTAATAGATGCAATATCGAGTAATAGGACCAGTATTGAACCCTATTGAAAACAGCTGCGAAGCCCACCAATTTGCAGCGTTGCCAGCGCTGCCAAGCGATAAGCTCCCGCGGTTTCGCCCCACGTGATCACGTGATCACACGAAATGGTGAAGCGAGTTTTATTTGACATTTCGTCTGCTCGGCGCGTTTGCGTATATTCTGGGCCACCTATATTGCCACCGCAGTGATCAGCGTCTAGAAGCGACGGTGAAAACACCGAGGAATATGCAATCGCGGTGATTTTTGGCGTGGTGAATCATTTTCGATTTGATACTCTTCTGAGCAGTGATTCTGAAAACGACGCCGCACCGATCAGCGACGAGGCAGCTCGAGACGCACGCTTGGACCACGCTGAATGGTATGACATATTGACGCTGCGTGCGTGTTACTTGTTCTTTTTTTTGCTTGAGTGATTCTTAAAGGGAAAAAAAGAGAAAAGTGCGCCCCGTAACTGTCTGCATCAGGGTGCAATACCTCAACAGTAGCTCACAGGGAATGGAGTAAGGAGGAATTAAAAGTATATGATTAAAAGGTAAATAGATATAGAGATGAAGGAGAGAGCCAGGCGCAGAGACAGTGAGCGACGGAAGTAAAAAGGAGATAGGAAAGATTGACATGGTCGCAGGAGTCCGAGGACGGGGCACCACGCGGCGAGAGCTCATGCCGGCGGCAGGAGATGGCGTAGGGGGAGCCCAGTCGGCCAGAGCTGTGCTGTCGTTGGAGATCGCGGGGGCACAATCAGTCGGCACGAAATGCAGAGAGCGAGCGATGACCGTGGCTTCCAATAAGCAAGCACATTCGCACTCACGACTCTGAGACAAATCGCCCGAAGCGGCACAACGAAAACGCCGTTGCCAAGCGGACAGGCGTTGCCACCAAACGGTACCACATGTCGACAGCGCCATGACACCATTGAAATTGCCGACGTCATCGTTGCTCGCTCATCGTCACTCAGCTCCTGAGACGAGGCCGAACAGCTCGCTGAACACGTCTAAATACTCTCGTTGTCGCATGGGCGGGAACGCACCGTTGTGCCTTTGGACACTCTTTCGCTCGAAATAGAATGATTTCTTCGTAACAAACGCCATTCATACTTTGCTAAAAAACAAAACAAAAAACTCACATACACCAAGGAATCGAATGAATGCCACACCTCGATTTTGAGATTTGGTGTCACTGCTACAGATGCGATACATGTTGGTGCCTGCGTCACGCCAAGTGATGACGACAGCCTGGTCCCCAAAAGTGCTCTGCATTTAAAACACAATTATGAACGTTATAAAGAAAGTGTTTTTTTATTTGTGCAAGGTCAATGCCTAAAGAATTGTTGAGTGGCATTGTTTGAAGCTTGGGCACAGAAGGCAACTGTTTTTGAAAAATGTCTATCTAGGCGACCCATTACAAAGGTTGGTGTATTTGAGAATTCTTTTCTCCAAACGCAACACAGCTATCGTTTTATAGCTTGGCAACGTACGACAGCGTAATTTGTTCCAAACTTTCTTGAAGTACTGTTGCTGTACTGTAAATAAAGGCTTTTTATAAATGGCCTTAAACTTATATTTTAGGTGACAAATAACGCTATAAAAATAAACATTTAAATAACCGCATGTCCGATTGTTAATGAAATCTCCTATAGAGACCTGCGCAGGTCATAGAAAAAGAACATAAAAAACATATCCCAATACCTTTTGCTTTGCCGTGAAAACATGATATTCAAAATAGAAAGATTGGCCTCAAAAATAGTTATTACCATTACCATAAGCAGAGAAGCAGAATAATCAGGAAAAGGAAGGACCCAACCATTCTCTGGGTAATCTGCTTGTTTCACTGGAAGGACTGAAAAGTGAAAGCCATTCTCTGTGGTCGTCATCGTCATCATCATAATTATCGTCACGTATTTCAAAAACTCCGAATATCAAATTATTTTACTTGCAAACAGACTGGATGTGCGCGATACTTATTGGTGGCTTTGTCACCGAGTATATATTGCTTCTAGTTTCATCCGGTACCCCTGTATTACCTCGGTACATACTATTCATAAGTATACCCACCGAGATATTCCCACTGACCCGTCAACGGCAGCAGTCGCACGAACACGCTGGTGAGGGCAGGCAAAAAAAACAAATAAATAAATATGAGAACCGCCTGGCGCCGTCTTTCTATATATACGCAAAGAATGAAAGGATTTCGACGTTGTTCATTTTTTGAAGCTGTAGGACTGCAATTTCCGTGCGTGACAACAAGATTGCTCTGCCCGCGTCACCAGCGCGTAAAGCGGGTGTCAATGTGTCATGAATAAAAGCGACGCTCAGTGTTCCCTCCTTTTGCTTCCGCTGTCTTCCGGCAACCGACGACGAGGATGGATCGGCGAGTGGAGGGGCTCGCGTGTCCGGCCAGGACAGCCAAACAGACGCGTACCCCGACGAGCCGTCGAAACACACTGCCCCAAACTTAGGCGCACCCCGGCGTCAGAAGGAAAACAAAGGCACGGGGTGAAAGACCTCTCATTTGCGCCAGTTGGGCCCGCAGCAGTGAGCTCGCCTAGCAAGCTCAGGAATAACGGGGAGCGACGCAACGCCGCTAATTACAGCGGGCCTGCTGGTAGTAAACGCTAATGCGCTTGCCAAAAAGAATCTCGGCACAGAGCCGCATCAGTGGTGGGCCCATATTTGCTGCTGGCGCACGCGGGCCACGGGAAGCTTGCTCGAAAGGAAACTGCCGTGGGAACTGCGCAGATGCACGTGCTGTGCCTTAGCTCATCTTTGGCTCTAAATGGCTTGATTAAGTGCCCCTAAAACCATGTTACTAATTATGATGGGTATGACGGCGATGATTTATTGAACGAGATACACCACACCACAGTTGCTTTCAAAGCAACACTCTTTCCGAAGACGATGCCTAACGGAGCTACTTATGTTCGCCATTTTTTTGTTGCCGCACCTTCACTTTTCAATTTTTTTCTGATGGATTGCATATGAGGCGAGGATGCCAACGTAAAAGAGAAATTAATTCACTTTCATATAAGTACACCATCGAGTACACACTGAGTCCTTAATTTCTTCATGTGCGCAATCGTGGCCTGTTCTTTCTTTCTTTCTTTCTTCTTTCTTTCTTTCTTTCTTTCTTTCTTTCTTTCTTTCTTTCTTTCTTTCTTCTTTCTTTCTTTCTTTCTTTCTTCTTTCTTTCTTTCTTTCTCTCTTTCTTTCTTTCTTTCTTCCCTTCTTTCTTTCTTTCCCTCTATTTACCACAATAAAACGAAAACATTACGTAAAGCTCAGAATGACTCACTGCCTTGTTCCACTGAGCCCGTATCTCTCCGAATGCACGCACGCGTGCGCAATCCAGATACTTCGAGTTCAACAAAACAAACGTATAAAGCTGTTTTATTTATGTTATCACCACATGGCGATCATGAGAAATCACGGTATTGAAGTAGGAGTGAGCATAACATATTCCCGAGATTTTAGGTAACAACTTTCAGCCGACGAACTATATAGATAATCGGTGATGACGTGTTACGCATGATCATCGCCAGGTGAAGCAGGTCCCGTTCTGCAGTGGGCTCGAAAGCACCACAGAAGACGAAGCGCGCACGCGATTTATTTATTTATTTATTGGTGAGAGCAACAAGAAAACGTAACAGAGATATATATACCATAAGAGGACCCCCAGAGGTGGCTATGAGTGCCTGCTCTAGCACAAAGAACAGGGACAAACTTGATAGGGGAAGCTTCAACCCCAATATTATTTTGTATCAGCTGAGCCCGTCTCGCAGCGCATCGTTCGTCTCCGATAACGAGAATCGTGTTCTTTTCAAGCTAAAATATGCGTTACGTGCTGGTTTGGTGGTAGCTACCAGATTACTGGTCAATTTCCCCACTTGCCAAATATGACGGATGACTGTGCAGATAATGTAATTGATCAATATGTGGGGTTTAACACCCCAAAACCACAATATGATTATGAGAGACGCCGTAGTGGAGGGCTCCGGAAATTCTGACCACCTGGGGTTCTTTGATTGATTGATTGATTTGTGGGGTTTAACGTCCCAAAACCACTTCTGATTATGAGAGACGCCGTAGTGGAGGGCTCCGGAAATTTTGACCACCTGGGGTTCTTTAACGTGCCGCCAAATCTGAGCACACAGGCCTACAGCATTTTCGCCTCCATCGAAAATTCAGCTGCCACAGCTGAGATTTGATCCCGTGACCTGCGGGTCAGCAGCCGAGTACCTTAGCCACTAGACCACCACGACGGGGCCAGTGCATTGTAAAGAAAGGGAAACGCTGATCTGTGCTTCCTAGACAAGTGATCGATTCACTGGTCAATTCAACCTCCTCCCGAACTGTCATTATACGGGGAAGAATAAAACGCTTTTACCGTTTCTTGACCGAGTTGGGTGCACGGGCACGTTCTCAATAATATCACAAAGTTTTTTACTTTTACAAGGGTTCATGAAGAAGCGCCGTGAGCTGTTAAAAGCTACCTTTTCAAAAAAAAATCCACTGAGTCCTTCATAGTTGTTATAAGATATGCATCTAGTATGCTTTGCTTCCTATACATAACTTGAAAGTACGTCATAGCGCATAACTGTGGAATACGATCTCGGCATATGCGCCGCCAACACAGAGCACATAGCAGCCGACGACACCGAGTCAAGCTGTGCGGCTCTCGCATTTCCGGTCAACGCCATATACGACGACCTATGGGTTGCAACTTCTATTTGTGCAATATTTGGCAGCCGCATGAGAAGTAAGTGTAAATGGGATAAAAAAAAAGAACCAGAAGCAGGATGTACTGTTTGCCAAAGGTTATCATAAACTGGTGCGACCGCATGAACGACCTATTCGAGTAGCGGGACACATGGCTCATGCGCGCATAAACACGAAGAACCTCAACATTGAACAACGTAAGTGTATGCAGGCGTGCCTTCATAATAAGTAAGTTATGCTTTCAAATGTCGTGCGAAGTTCTTATACCCATTGCGTGTGACACCATGGACTCGGACACTGCAGACACAGAGAATCCAAGTTCACCAGTAAACACTGCTTGCTGCTATAGCTGTGTAATGTCCTGAACGATTCTCCTTCGTCGTAAGCGTAGGGGGAATGATCAAAACACGCGCACTACGTCAAACGATCCGCCACACGAACGTAAACGCAGCGTGGTCACTGCGACTACAGAGACGTATGTGCTCCACGTGCTCGGTAATGACGTACGGAAAACAGGAACTGACGTCAATTGCAAGTCAATTGCAAGTTATGTATACGTGGCTATGGGGAACCCAAGTTCAAGTCTGGGTGCACTCACGTGGCCGAGCTATGCGTTGCTGGCGATGGACGTTGCCGGATGAGGTGGCTTGTCGTCGGAGTGTGCTTTTCATACGTTCCGGAGCAATATTAGTCAGCAGTAGTTACATTGTTACAAAGTACAGATGCAATATGAGAGCTCTGCGCATGCGCGGAGTCAGGTGTGGCAGTGTTGTGTCGAAAAAAATTGCACCATGGTTTTCCTCAGTTACCATAAGAGCAGCTCGACGTTGCTTTGGAAGCTTATGTTGCAGCAATAAGACGATGAGTTGGGCTAGTTGATGAATATTTTAAGTCTTCGTTTTTCGTACGCTTAAAATGCTTTCGCTTTACACATGAGTGTGTCAGCAATGTTGTGCAGCAGCTTCACACGGGGGCTGGCTGTTAAGCCACCGTCAATACTATTCATTTCTCCCGTGATTTTTGTGCTTGTATGGATGTCATACCATGCGCTTATTTGCGTATAGTGTAAATACGTGCAGTACGTCGAATGAGCAACTCAGAATCCCGAAATAGAATAACGTTTATAACTGTGCTAGGGCTTGCGAATGGCGTGTATATATTAGCCGTTCACCTGCGTGAGTATTTTCTGCAAGTGTGCCTCATGAAACACAGACACCCTTTTTACCAAGGAGCCTTCTATGTGATAGCACTATACCTCGGTTGCCCCCTTTTATGGTACCACTATAGCTGTAGGGTTGACCTTCACAAATTTGCTTTATACACTGAACACATTTAACCTTGTGTACGTTTTAAATTTATGTTTTAGATGTGACGGTACGAATGTAGCGAGTCAGAATGACCGGCGCATTATAACCGTGACGATAGCACGCCTGCAACTGTGCATTACATGTACTATGCATGGAAAGTGTTTACACGAACATCTTCGTCAGAGCGATCTAACAACACATTGATATTTAGATAAGCAGATAAGCCAGAGATACACTTAAACAAATTGCCTTATGTATTTAAATACACGATGTTGAGTTAGAAATAGACACAAAATGATGAACAACTCGCAACGTGACATGCCCCGCCGCGGTGGTCTAGTGGCTAAGGTACTCGGCTGCTGACCCACAGGGTGCGGGTTCGAATCCCGGCTGCGGCGGCTGCATTTCCGATGGAGGCAGAAATGTTGTAGGCCCGTGTGCTCAGATTTGGGTGCACGTTAAAGAACCCCAGGTGGTCTAAATTTCCGGAGCCCTCCACTACGGCGTCTCTCATAATCATATAGTGGTTTTGGGACGTTTAAACCCCACATATCAATCAATCAATCGCAACGTGACAGAGCTAGGCACTTTACATAAGTCTGCAGTGATGACATGAGCTATTATATGTACATGCAGAATGCATCCACGCGCCGTCTGTCGACGCGGCGCCTGCTGTCGAGAGCAGAACTGGAGCAGCGGTGCGCGTGTGCGTCATATCAGGTGGCCTGTCTTATCGCTTTGTCTGGCGTGCTTATGACACTCGGTGTCGGTTTCTTTGCTTCATCGCGTCTGCGCCGCTGTTTTAAGTAGCGCCTGCGCGCATCACTTTTCACAGCGGTCAATTAGCCTTATTAAGCATAGCTAGCATCGTATAACTCGATAAAGCCAAGCGTAATTATTATGTATACTGGTGACGTCACGTGGTGTCGCCAGAAAACTCAGGCTAACTTGCATTTCTGGCGCAAGGCAAGTTAAGCTTAGCTATGGCGTCTTAAGCCAGCAGTGAACAGACACAAAGGGGAATTCAAAATTACCCCACTAAATGCATGAAACTTGCCTAAATACTTTTCGTTATCAGGGCAGACAACTGGATATGTGCTTTGGTGGTCCACGTTAGTGGTCGCATCTTTCTTCGAACTCTTATCTATTTTAAAACGATGGGGAAAAATACTCCCCCTCGAACTGGCTGATACGCTTATCATGCTCGACCATGAAACCTTTTGGGGCGTGCAATCAAACTTAAAAGGAGTCGCTAGCCTCGTTTGCTCGCTTCGATTGAAATAAAAGCAGTAAATTTAGCAGCTGTGTGGAAGAAGAATCAAAACAGTGTAAGGTGGCAGCCTGCAGCTGCATCTGCGCGTGCACACCATACTTTGTGGTAGCTGGCCCGTGAGGGCTCCGTGCACGTCTAGCTGCCATCTTATTTTTAGGAAGCGACCCGAAAATGTCCCCCGACGCCAGACGATCTTTGAAGTTGCCGTCTGAGCGCTTTCGTGCCCGAAGTCTAGTCGCCTGCTCTGCAACTGCTGCACCCAGTGAGAAGTTGGTCTTACGCTACTCGGAGAAAAAAAAAAGTTGACTCGTACGCTTCCGCTGAGCTGCGCTCACTTCGGTGCCTGCAGCTTACGCGCGGCTAGCCAAGACGGAGACTGACTGTTCGTACAGTCTCCTTCGAGACTCACTTTGTTTATCCTAACGGGGCCCAGAAAGAAAAAGTTGCAACACAATATATGCAGGTTCGAAAGCAGCATTAGTTGGGAGCTTTACTTATAGCGTAGAAGCTAGCGTCGTGTGACAGCCAATACATAGCACGGGTCCTTTCTGAACGTTATTGTTTCAGAAATAACTCTACCCTGAAAAATTGAAAGAAGTCAACTGTATAGTAATCACGGAGCGATTGTGCTTAACAAGGGCTGCATACAAAGAATAATGAAAGGATAAGTCGTAATCACCCGGTGTGGCACGAAGCTCCAAAGAAATTTGTACGCATTTCTCCGAAAGTGAAGCGCCTAGAGAAAAAAAATAGTCTCGGTCCGGAGATCAAACCTGAGACCAACATTTTTTCGGGGGCGGTAGCTCTACAAATTGAGCTAACCAGGATGGCAATAATTGAAAGCCCGAGAGGGAATCAGTAAACAACTCGACGCACGTGGACGCAGAATATTGCATAATATTTCTGCGATATCCTGCTAGGTGGCGGATCGGTAAAGAGATCGGTCGCCTTGAGGGATTCCGCTGATTTGACTTGTAATGTACAGAGTAGCAATACTATACAGTCAAACCCGGTTGTAACGAACAGCATGATTTTCCGGAATTTGTTCCTCACAACAAGTATTTCGATGTAGTCGAGTCCGCTTTTAACGAATTTCTGCACCTGATTCATTGCACAAGATGTTGTGAAGTCCGATAAACATACAAACAAAAGTTGTGCCATGCCATCTACCACAAATAACAAGCTCCAATCGCAAATTATTGTCCCGCAATCTTCTTTTACTAGCAGTAGGTGGTTATCTTGGTTTGCACCGTGTGCCTTGCAACATACTCGCGAATCACATTCTTAATTCATGAAATATTGTCAACCAACTCAAATCCGTTCCCTTGTATATGGGCACAGCAGCGTATAGCACGTCTTTCATAAAGAATGCTTCAGCATATGTTGGGCGTGGATTGCAGGCAAGTTCTTTCCAAGGGGTGACAATTTCATCATCTTCAGCTGCACTCGCAGCATTGGCTCTTCGGCACACGGCTTCTGTAGGTCCAATATATTAATTGCATACTTCGTTATTAAAAGTACCTTTTGTGTGAATTATGCTGACACAGTTTCGTGCATTCAATATAAAGTATGATTTGTGGCACCCGGATTTGTTATAAACCGGTTTCTTTCCAGCTTGCAGCTGGAAACAGGCACCACAAAAACAACAGGTCAATGTTCATGTGTTTATAGCGCACCATCGAAAGTGACCACATGGTGCACATAGTCAAATAATGTGACAGACCTACATGCGAAGTTACATTTCCCGTGTTGTCTGTGAGACTTCTTAAAGGGGTGATGTCACCTAACTTCGAGGCTATCCCAAGCTTGTTGTGGGTTTCCTCTGTATTCAAGGACTCTCCACACGAAGGGTCGGACAAAACAAACGTGCAGAATATATTTCAATTCACTTTTTAAAGTGTAGCTGTATGCCCACTCTCACGATCTAGACCCATCGCTTGCGCAGCAACACTGACGTTTCAGAATAGGAGAAGCAACGGCAGTTGTCACGATGTCGCACAAAATCTGTAGTGAAGAGTGTGCTGGCGCGTCCGTCAAGGACACTGGGTGCTTTCGAAGAGGCATTCGACGCGTTATTACCCGTCAGAGACGCCGCGCACGTCCAACAGCGGGGCTGCCCCCTGCTCCTTCAGCTTATCGGCGCCTATAAAAGGCCGGTGCATCTAGCATCGGGCGGCTCCCTCGTCCACGTTCTGTACATACGTTACAAATATAAACGCTTTGTTTCCATTTTGACTGCCTTTTGCCTTGCAACTGCATGGATGCTACTGCAGCTGGCCATGGTCACTGTCAGCGCGTTTGTTTTACTGGCGCTTCTGTGCACGTGCGTGTAGCAGATAAAACTCAGCACGATGTACGTCACAGCTTTGTGTGGTCTTGTAGCCAAGCCACCTATACATCGACGTCACTGCCAAACTCGAAGCCGCGAAACCGAAAACGTTCCACATAAGTAGAGCAATATTAACTTATTTAGCGAAAATGCACGATGCTTGATGCATGTGCCATGCTTCCTGGAGATGAAGGAAACGCTTACATCAAAAAACACGCATTCCACAAAGTTGGTGTCACCACCCCTTTAAGCCTCAAAGAACGACCCGAACAGGGAGTCTGACCTTGGATGCTTAGCATGTTACTCCAAGTTTAAGAAGGGTATACGCCATTTTTAAGTCATTTTATGCCAATATTGCACAAAGTCACAGCTTTGCCGGAAAAACGAAGGAATTAACACAATAGCAACATATTGGAAGGTCACGCGCAGAATGGCAAGCAGATCGAAACGTGCCCCGCCTTCTCACGCACAAATGACGCACGAAACGTACTCACAGGTACAGATTAACGCAAATAGGCGTCTCAGTTGTTACTTCGCTGTCTGAAAAGCATACCCTTCTTGCAAACGGAGGCTCAGTGACGATTGTACTGACATTTGTGCACCTGGTAACTACAACGTAATTGTTCCGACGAAACCCAAAGGCTAGCCAAGATGTATGATTCTCCCCACTGCAAGATAAGGGCGCGCGATCGAGCGTACACCCCCCTGTTCTCTACGCGTTAGAGATGAAAGCGGCCACCCGCTCACAGCGTCATCTTGCTCATAATGCTGAAAACACAATAGTTTCCCCTGAGATTGCTGCCAACAGCGCTAAGTGGTAGATATTGCCTCATGTTTGGTTATCGCCCCGTTACACTATGTTCAGCGCATTACTCGCCTACTGTGTTAGAAGCTTCGAGGCTGTAGTAGATCGTTTTGTTAAGATTACGCCCACCTCGTGAACCTTTCCGAATATTCTGGAACATACGTAGCCACTAGTGATAACACTAGAGTGTTCGATGGCAAGTGTATAAATGCCGACATGCTTCGCCACTTGTCTGTTTATCAACGGCGGGCACTCTGTTTGCCCCTATCGTGCCAGTGTGTATCGCTTTAATCTTACTTTTCGTTTGTTGGCCACAAGTTTGGCCCGAATAAAGAGTTGCATCTGATCAACAAGTCTGCTGCCTTGGGCCACGTCTTGACCTCGTTACAATATGAATAGCTTGCCCTTTGAACGTCGGAGGAGGTGCCTCTCGGTGGCTCAGTGAATAACGTCTCGCATTCACGACGCGGTGGTCCCACGTTAGACTCCGCGCGCCGGGGTCTTTTTTGTTTGGGGTGGGAGATTTTTCCTTGCTTGCATTTTCATATATATAGATACGTATGACATCAATACGGTGCATGACATCGACGCCGACCTCCACGTCGATGCCAATGTCGGCGGCGAAGATCAGCCTAGAGTGTCCATCTAATTGCTATCGCAATAAAGAGTTTGGACAAATTATGCTGCGGAGTGCTATGTCTTTCGAAGTGCCTATACACATTAAATGTTTTATGCCCTTAAGAGAGAAACAGAGCGTTTTTATACTTGCACCCTTCTTAAATGGTTTAGCACCTTTTCTTTGCATGTACACCCTAAGAGAAGGTTGTAAATAGAAAAAGGGTGTTAATATGCGATTTGTGAAGGTGTTTATAGAAGTGCTAAAGGGTGTACACCTACAACGGCAATAATAATTGTTTGGTTTAATGCCCCAAAACCGCGATATGATCATGAGAGACAGTGCAGAGAAAGGCTCTGGAAATTTAGATTACCTGAGGTTCTTTAAAAGCCAACTCTGGTTATTTTTTGAAGTCAATGGATCTCAATGAAATTCGCTGGGTAGGTTCCTTTGCACATTTTTTGTCATTTATGCCAAATTACGGGCTTGAGAGGTGCGCTGATTGCTTGGAAACAAATTTTAAAGATTGCCTCGAAAAGCTCACCTTGCTCGCCAGAATTATTGGCAACACTGTCGTGTGACGTCGAGTTTGGTATGACGTCACAGAGACGCAGCTGATGGCACCGTTGCTTTCGCCACTACAGCGTTTATTGTGCTGACCACAATGCGACTGTGGTAGTGTTTGGCACTGCTATAGCACGAGAAAGCTTTCCTCCTTCCTCTGTGCTGCTTGGCTGGCGCTTCGCTGGCCTGGCTTTCACAGTTTTCATACTCAATGCCGGCGGGACCAGTATACGACCTCCGGTTCTTACCAAATAGTACGTCATACACAAACAAGGTGCCCGGTTGAGTTCCGGTTTCGGTATTGCCCCTTGTTGCCTATTAAAAATTATTTTCTAATTTGCTGAGCATTTTAGCTATTGGGCTCGTGAAAAGAGTGTCTCAGAAACATAGAAACACCATTACCTTGGCATGGTCGAAAAATTGCCGGAGTTGGCCTTTAATGGGCACCTAAGGCTAACTACAGAGGCCTCGAATAATTTCGCCTCCACCGAAAATGTCGGTGCCATGATTGATTGATTTGTGGGGTTTAACGTCCCAAAACCACCATTTGATTATGAGAGACGCCGTAGTGAAGGGCTCCGGAAATTTTGACTACCTGGGGTTCTTTAACGTGCACCCAAATCTGAGTACACGGGCCTAGAACATTTCCGCCTCCATCGGAAATGCAGCCGCCGCAGCCGGGAATCGAACCCGCGACCTGCGGGTCGGCAGCCGAGTACCTTAGCCACTAGACCACCGTGGTGGGGCGTCGGTGCCATGAACTACTGGGATTCTATCCTGCGCCTTGCGGGTCAACAGTAGAGCACCACAAGCACTAGAGCAGCGGAGAGGGTGGTGCACGTGTAAGCATTAGGCTGCATCCATGTGTGCATATAAAATTGCGCGCATAGCGCAACGTGCCTGTTGTACTGCCTTTTCTTAGGTTACGATGTCACAGGGATCACAAAAACAAGGAAACGGTCGTGACATTGGTACATTTCACAACGCACTCTAAGAAACATCGAGCAAATGTAACAAAAAATAACTTTTTTTCGCACTGCATGATTCAACACTACTTTACTGCATTATATTGTCTACATTAAATGTTAGTTATTGATCTGGTTTCTGCCAAGATGTACTCAGAGCACATAATAAAATGTAGAAGCAATTAAGAAAGAAAGCTTGAAGTTAATACAAAATCCTCGATCAGTCAAAAGCCATTTGAGCGCTAGTCGTTTTCACTAGCTCCTCGAAAACGAGACGGGCTTGGTCAAAAAGGAAAATAAGGCACTACTCCCTGCAACCATTGCGGGAGCATGGAAAGGGCACAAAATGAAGGTCAGAGCATGGCACGGTTAGCGCACGCAGCACCTTTGAGAA
The DNA here is from genome assembly GCA_013436015.1 of Rhipicephalus annulatus. Taxonomy (NCBI): domain Eukaryota; kingdom Metazoa; phylum Arthropoda; class Arachnida; order Ixodida; family Ixodidae; genus Rhipicephalus; species Rhipicephalus annulatus. The sequence goes on along the minus strand of WOVY01010063.1, from coordinate 114,895 downwards.
GGGGAGAAGGGCATGAAAGATAGAAGGTTGAAAACAGCAACTGCGTGTACGTTGTACCGCAGCAATACGCTTGACAAGCCTACGTTCGGGAGCGCTTGCGAAGCACGCGTCTCTGTCGCAGCCAAGGCCACCACAGCGCATGCGCGGAACCTCTACTCTGCGCAGAGAAAGGAAATAATTCGGCGCTTCACTGTGAAACTTTTTTTATATTCGCATTCTCTCACTCTCACTCCTCCAAGATAGTGTGCGATTGCGAGGCTCATGCATACACCCTTGAACGAAAGTTCCGCCGTGAACAGTGGTGCCAACCGTAGGGATTTGTTCCTAGATCTAGCGATTTAAATCCTCGTTCAGGCATTTGGTGTCTTTTATGTGTACTCTTGAGATTCGGTAAGGCTATGTACGTGGAACGTTACGTGGCCTGATAAAAGAAATTACTAAATGATGAGGCGCTTTCACCCAGAAAGGTTGTAAAAATGATAATTTAGACAATTTCATGTTTTCTTTATTTAAGATAGTCTTGGTGTTCTGATAGACCGTGCGAAGGGGATTACAGTTTTGTATTGCAAGATTATTACAGTGTGAACACTGGGAAAAATTAAACTCTCTAGCAGTAAGAGTCAAGCACGCACCTAGCACAAGCTCCCTCAGTTATTGCTCAACGGAGAAACATAGTTAAATTTTATCTCGTAGTGCACATAAACACGTGCCATGATTACGCCCACTGCGTGCCTTCGCCGAGCGATCTCTCAATGTAAAATACCGAGGAATATTATGAACAGAGTGAAAGTGAGACTAAAGATTTGGTAAGGTGGAGCGGGTTCAATGTTCCGGAAACAGTGTGATGAAAAGAGACAAGAAGACTGTTCGGGGCCGAACGTTTCAGACTTTCCGCCATTTCTTTTACCTGAGAGCGAAAAAGCCAGGAATATATTTGGTCCATCGGGGAGTTGCGCGAAAGTACAGATAAAAGTCGTAGCTATCAGCCAGTAATAAAGCGTCCAGTTCCATAAACTGAAAATACTGCAACAGTGATTGCAAATGTATAAAATTAAGAATTGATCACCAGCTGTCAAGCTCAAGTACAAGAAAAGCGCTAGAGACTTGAGACTTGCGGTTGACCAGAATGATCATATCCATGTCTTCAATGCGTGTGCAAAGTGAATTTGGCATGTAAATCTGTTTCGATGGAAACGGGTGCCATATGCAAGCACTTTATATGCAACTCCACAGAATGTGTAGAAAAAAAAAAGACCTTAAAAGGTGATTCATGGTAATTTTTGTTTTTAAAAAGGTTCAGATCTACTCGGCCACAGAGTTCAAGAGCTGTCATTAGTACTTTGTCAAGGGCCGATTAGCCTGATTAATGGATATAAAACAAAATCTAGAAATTTTCGTGCAATTCATCAATTTTCGAGGGTCAATCAACGAATAAAATCTTTCCTAATTGGGTTGGCATCACTAACCGTGACTGACCAGTGCTTATTCGCCACGTGACGATGCGTTTTAGTTGTTTTGATAGTTTGTGCATCACTTGCTGTATGTTGGAAGTTGGACGTCGCTTTTGTGCGCTTCGTCTTCTGAGATGCCGTCTATACTTCGTCTGCTGACTGTACCGCACCTCCAAACAAAACGGTCGAACTTTTGAAAAAGGTACCTTTGTCTCTATCAAAAAAGCAGCTGTCGCATCTCATGTTCTTCAGTCCCAAGTACTGCTGTGATGCTGGAAATTCCAAGCAACTGACCACTTATTTGTTTAACTGTGTATTTGTTGAAAGCTCTGGTAATTACTTTTGCCGCTCGCCCCGCCGCGGTGGTCTAGTGGCTAAGGTACTCGGCTGCTGACCCGCAGGTCGCGGGTTCGATTCCCGGCTGCGGCGGCTGCATTTCCGATGGAGGCGGAAATGTTGTAGGCCCGTGTACTCAGATTTGAGTGCACGTTAAAGAACCCCAGGTGGTCAAAATTTCCGGAGCCCTCCACTACGGCGTCTCTCATAATCAGAGGTGGTTTTGGGACGTTAAACCCCACAAATCAATCAATCAACTTTTGCCGCTCGATAAAAGCCGAGGCACTGACGTTTGCAACGATATGCGTGCACGCATATAGTTATGTATTCAAATCCTGAGAATGTGCGCTTGTACTATTGTTAGGTAGGTACTTTTTGCCAAAGCAACTAAATTCAAAGCTAAGAATAAACGTGCGAATTTGTGTATGACTACTGTTCGTGTATTTTTCCTAAATGTGATTCATGTGCCTGCGGACGTGCGTCGCGCGCCCGCATGTTTCACCATCGTTTACACGTCGTTATGTTTTTCCGTATTCTATAATGGTCGCAAGCCTCTTCATGTTTACGTTTTGACTGCATTATCCTCTAGTAATTTGACACGCCTGCACAAAAACAACAAAATATATGTGTTCATGTACGGGATGCCATCAGCTGAGATAAGAGAGTGGCCGACGAGTTTGCCGTGCACCGTGGAACTTGTTCGCCGAGCATGCGGCTTAAATTGACTCAGCTCCGGAACGCTTGTTGATTCTGAACGTTTTACAGCGGACATAGCTTTTCATTGTATACACATTTATAACATGGGCGTATTAGTGAGACGCGTACTTTTATTTGTTCAACAGTGCCGCCTGTTTCGTTTCTTCCTGAGAGAATGCCTGTATAGGTTCTTTTTGCTAAGAAGTTTCGTGTAATGTGGTAAAATACTAGGCTGCCATGAGGCCCAAGTTCAAAAGGGATACTTGGGTGTATTGGCCTTGAGTGTTCTGGAAGTTGAAACTTTCTCGGGTGTTTTCTATTTGTGCGTTCACATAGCATGCACGATGCAAATTTTTAAAGTTCCTACTGTTATTTATTAAAAAGATTGGATGCTCCTGCCAAATTATTTGAGTTTATGAGTTGAATTAGTTCATAAAATCAGTTGAAAATCGAATACGCTAGGGAGACTAAAACATCGGGAAATTTAGGAAGCGAATTAGGAATGTAATATACTAAACCGCATTTTAGGGTGCATGTGCTGAAGATGAGTAATGTATAAAATATATTTATTGTAGTCATTGTCTTTAGGGGCGAAGCTTCTTAAAGTGGCACCCGTTCTTCCCTCGCAGTAGTGCGTAACATGTCTTACGCTTTGACCTGCAAGGTGGTGCCGGTGGGAGATTTCTCCTGTGCGTTGTTGAACAATAAAAAATTCGCTGCATGCGCTTTAACTAAAAGCCGAATTCTCCTGTCTCTCATTCCCCATTTGTAGCCATTAGAATGTACAATGAGCACTAATTGACAAGAAAGGGTTGCTACGTTATACTCGCTGGGCGTAACCTCCTTGGTTTTAGAAAGGTTTAGCGAGCGTTGGGCCGCAGTGCCATGAATACAGTGAACTAGTATATACCATGAACTCGAGGTGGTTAAAGGTGAGAAGTAGACACGAAGCGCAAGCCGTAAGAAAGTGTGCGTGTGCCACCTCTCATTTAGTCCTTGGAGTGTCCGCTGGATGGCGGTGCTTCTATATGGGGAATATATGCTGAAAAGATGTGAGATGGTGGTACTTAAAGTGTTGACTAGATGGACGAACGGACACACAGACAGATGAATGGACGGACGCATGGATGGCTGCACGGACGGATGGAAACAAGAATGAAAGGACGGACGGATGCTTCGCCCCACTCTCCATCATCCACCCCATGTATATGCGGCCATTTTTTTGTCATTGTTTTTCATATTGCTCTCAAAGTGCATGTATTTCAATACAGCCTTTTGTATGTATCGCTAAGGAACAGCTTTGTTTGAATATTTAGCGGATATTTCCGCTTGTTTTAGTGTTACTCGTTTACTCATTGTTTGTATGTTTTGAATATTTATATGTACTGTTTTGCTGCATCTGCCCGAAGCACCTCATGAAGAGTGGATCAAGTCAGGAGACACTCTCTCCTTTTGCCCCCTTCGTGGGCCTTTTGTGAAAATGCCCAAATAAATAAATAAATATAAATAGGAAAACAAATGTCCGCGCATGAAATTTTTGCGGGCGAGAGCAAGACAGCATGAATAAGCTAGTTCTTATGAACTCGTATATTTCGAGTTATCCCCAACTAAAAGTTATAAGGAGGTTTTTTTTCATTGTGATGTTTTTAATGCTTTTCCGAAGAACGAATAGTGGGAAATATCTGAGTTAAGCACACATTACTAACTTGTTTGCTTTTTATTGTCTCTATTTTTATATTAATAAATATTCTTGGTATTATAGGTTTGGATAGGGACACATACGCTGTTGGTAAAAGAAAAGTGTGCGATTTTGAGGATAAAGGCAGTTTGCCTTAACGCACACCTCATTGCGGAAGGTACGCGTCAGAGGGAAAAGAGAGAGCAAGAGATTTAGGCATGCGTGCTGTAAAAAGGAGAGACAGGTGAGCGTGGCCTAATAGTCAGCCTGGCCGTAAGTATACTGCGCACGGCGGTGTTTGTAGCTGTAAATGCGTAGTTGTAAGCGCAGGTCTGCGATGGCTGTTAGCTTCGTGTGCTCTGTCGTTAAGCGTACGTAGGTTGCAGCCGTGTAATCGCAAAACGTCCGGATTTGCGTTGAAGCAAGACGCCACACACATGCGCTTGGTCGTGTGTTTCAGCACCATTACCGCATTTATTGCGAGTGTTGGTAATAATTGAATTTCATTTGTTCCTATTTTGCATAGGTGCAAATATATTTGATGAATTGTGTTCGCCACAATTTAGAAATAATATAAAAGTCACAGTTTAACCAAAAGGGCAAAGCAATAAATGTGATAGCAACATGTTCGAATGTTTTACGACGCAAGGCTAGCATTTTTAAGAGCAATAATAATTGTAGTAAACATGCGCTTGCTAAGTACCTACGTTTTCTGCAGTGCGGCCACAGTAGATGACCACAACAAGGCTCGTGCGTAGTGACGGCATTGATATACTAAGCGAGACTGGCAGTCAATCGATTGAGATCCGATCACTGGTGTAAGAAAACACTGGTGTAAGAGAATACATCCACTCCAGGTCGACTTTTGGCGCCGTTTTTTCGTGTTGGGAGCGAAGCCCGTAGAAGATCCCGCCTGCCGTGGGGGCACAACACGCGCCCTGATCGTTGTTGCGATAGCGCGGCAACCATATGCGCCACCTCTCGCACTCCTGGTTCATTGGCGAGATGCGCGCATACGAGCTCGGTCGGAAAGGCAATGTTCGCTCCGCAGAAAGAGGAGGTTAGCGCATCTTTCCCTGTACACATACATAGGTGAATAACGGCGGCGGCGGTGGCGCTGGCGGTGATGGCGAAAACCAGCCGAGACTGTAAATATAATTCATATCACGACAATAAAATTGAAACAATCTGCCGTTCAGATATAGGCTCGTTTCTCTGACGTGATTTTCATATTGATGAGTTTTTGGCTCTCCTTATGTTGTGGGACAGACTATATTCTTTTTTGCTGACCCGCCGGTCGCGGGATTGAATCCCGGCTACAGTGGCTGCATTTCCGATGGAGGCGGAAATGTCGTAGGCCCGTGTGCTCAGATTTGAGAGCACGTTAAAGAACCCTAGGTGGTCAAAATTTGGGGAGCCCTCCACTACGGCTTCTCTTATAATCATACGGTGGTTTTCGGACGTTAAACCCCACAAATCAATCAACACTATATTCTTTAATCTCCCAATTAAATAAAAGTTATGGTGCGCACATAAAAAATGATGTTATTTCTTTTGCTCCCCAAAAATTTGTCGCTAATAGTATACAATGCGTCCGATATGTCTAAAACACGTTGTGTCTTGTCATGTTCACTAGAGCAACTTGTTGGAGTGCACAAGATTTAAGCGAAGCCACGAAGCATATTCTTATGCTCAAAATACCATTTTCACTTTGTCAATACAGGATCGCATACCAGAAACATCATGTATGACCTTCAGTGGGAATTGCCCCGGAGGAGATAGATTTCTTTTGGCTCATGGTGGACCATTCAAAATGCTTCACTGTTACCTGCATAGGATGCACTTGCAGAGATGTGTGGCTGTTTCTTCTGTAATACGCCTGCCAAACTTTCAAAACGCTTGAAGAACTTGAACGAATTTTTCTGGTCTTTGAGAAAACAACGCTGTGGTCTGTTGACACGCAATTTCTCAACATCCTTGGAAAATCGTCACGTTCTTGGCTTACCACCTCGCTGGTACTTGTTCTTATTTCAAATATACTTTCTGTGTTTTTGTTATTTGATACATTGTTCCAGAGTAACATACTAATTCTTAATGACAAATCGACACATAGTGTGCTACTCCGATTTCTTTTACGTGACTGTGTGGTAGAAAACATCTATGACTTGTTTGAATAAATGCGTATGTTTTCAGTTATAAGAGAACATAAGTTGTGGTACACGTTCCTGACATTTATCCGATACAAACATATAATAACATACAGGAGGTGTGAAAAGGTTTCTCAATAACTTGGAAACAATGTCAACCAGCGCAGCTCTGTCATTTCTGAAGAATCAGAAGATTTGAAATGAACTACGTGAGGCTGAACTCACATGGTTTCGCGATGCCAAGTTGAACTGCAAATCAAGATGCTGAAATATGTATATGTCTGTATCTTGATTTGGGTCGTGCGCACTGCTGCAGGCACTGATGTCTTCAACATAATGTGTTTGTTTGTCTACACACATACCAAGCACCATTGCTGTATCAACTCACTGAGCTTCCAGTAGATATACACGAAGTCCTTACGCTATTTAAAACAGCAAATAATTTTATTTAGTTGTATAACCATAAAAGGCAGTATTAATTTATGTAAATCCGCTTCACAGAAAGGCTTTTAGTACATATACATATATATATATTAGTATATATATATATATATATATATATATATATATATATATATATATATATATATATATATATATATATATATATATATATATATATATACTGCCTTCGAATGCGAAGGTCGTAGGTTCGATTCCTGCTCATGGCAAGTTATTTTTTCACCCACTTTTCTTTCTTCTTATTTACATTACGTTGGTCCTAATAACTTCCCCTACACATTCCTTGGCATTATTGTCTGTATATATATATAAATATATGTATATATATATATATATATATATATATATATATATATATATATATATATATATATATATATATATATATATATATATATATATAGTGATTGACATGCTTATGCAGAGCCCCGCCGCGGTGGTCTAGTGGCTAAGGTACTCGGCTGCTGACCCGCAGGGCGCGGGTTCGAATCCCGGCTACGGCGGCTGCATTTCCGATGGAGGCGGAAATGTTGTAGGCCCGTGTGCTCAGATTTGGGTGCACGTTAAAGAACCCCAGGTGGTCTAAATTTACGGAGCCCTCCACTACGGCGTCTCTCATAATCATATAGTGGTTTTGGGACGTTAAACCCCACATATCAATCAATCAAATCAATGCTTATGCAGAGGCACAGGGCACGAACACGCGTTAGCCGTCTCTCAAGTGCACGAGTCCTGCTGCACCACCCCTACGTTCAATGCTTCCGTAATGGGGAAGCGATCGCGGAGAGAAATGTGGAACACCAGTTGAGCCAAGGTGTTTGTGCGGCCAGGAGTGTGATACATCTTTATGACGGCTGATATCAGTTGCTCGTTACGAATTTTAGCAACTAATATTGTCACGTATGCCGCGGCACTTCGCTTGCGTTTGCAGTCGAAATAGCAAGCATTCGAAACTGATTCACATCTGAAGTCGCGGAGACCACAGATGTCACCGGGCACCATCGATATAAATCTTGAACTGTCTCCTGATAACCAGACAGTGTGGCGACAGCTCTTGCTTGAATTCTAGTCATGCTTTGCCGGTTCTTCTAGGCTACGTCAGACTTCCATCACCAGGCACAGGATCATCACTTACGACGACGCATGCCCGATACACCGGCAACCTTACCGCTTGTCAACAAAAGAACGCGAAGCGATTCGTACGCAAGTGCGAGGGATACTTGACAACGGCATCATCGAGTTTTCCAAAAGTGCTTGGTCATCTCCGGTCGTCTAAGTCAAAAACAATTGGAACGATACGCTTTTGTACCGACTATCGGATGCTGAACAACGTGACTAAAAAGGACGTGTACCCGCTGCCACGCATCAATGACTCGTTAGATAGGCTACGCCGCACCCCCTATGTTTTCTTTTTGGATTTGAAAAGTGGGCACGGGCAAATCGAAGTACATGACAGAGACCGCGAGAAAAGCGCCTATGTGAACCCAGATGACCTCTATGAATTTTGAGTTGTTCCTTTTGGCTTTGTTCAGCACCGGCAACTTTCCAGCGAATGATGGACACTGTACTCATTGTGCTGAAATGACAAACTTGACTCGTGTACCTCGATGATGTGGTGGTCTTTTCTGGCACGTTAGAACAGCATCTTCAGCGCCTATGGAGTGCGCTAGAGGCTATTCGAGTGGAGGATCTGACACTCAAATCAGAAAAGTGCAACTTTGGGGACGAAGAGCTCAAGTTCCTTAGCCATGTGGTGAGTGCTAGAGCTGTACGACCCGATGCTAACAAGCTTTGCGCTGTGGCCACTTTTCCAGCTCCTACCGACAAAAGGGCTGTCCGCCGCTTCCTGGGCTTGTGCGCTCATTTTAGGCTGTTTATTAAAGGCTTATAGAAAATCACGGAACCATGGACTAGCCTTAGAAGAGACGACACGTCATTTGTATGGGACAACGAGCAACAGGCTGCTTTGCCCGAGCAACGACAGCGCTTGCAGTCAGCACCCGTTCTTGCACATTTTGACGAAGATGCTGAGACAGAAGTGCATAATGAGGCCCGTAACAACAGCCTCGCAGCAGTGCTCGTACAAAAAAGTGCCGCCATATCCACGAAGTGAATGATGATGAGTGGGCGAAGCTCTGGAGGAAAACCTGGTAAACCATGAATCTTCCGTTCATTTTGCCTACTCGATTTTATTACAATGCTCCCCCTAGCGTACGTCGCCGCACTAAATCGAACGATTGCCTTCCACCAATGACACGTGCCATATGTGACATCATTCCTATTTTATAACATCTCGCATCTTTCATCATCAACTACAAGTACCGCCGTCTAGTTTATAACATCTTGCATCTTTTCATCATCAGCTACAAGTCCCGCCATCTAGTGAGCACTGAAAGAACTAAACGAGAGGTGGCTACATGCAGGAAACGGTGCCGCCATCTAGTGAACACTGCAAGAACTAAACAAGAGGAGGCGACATACAGGAGACGGTACCGCCATCTAGTGGACACTGCAAGAACTAAACGAGGTGGCTACATACAGGGGACGCACAGCCCACGCCTTAAGGAGCTTCGCCCCTAAAACCAACACGGAGAAGAGAGAGCTATTGCCTATATTTGGTCATCCATTCAAAGTTGTGACGGACCTTCATGCCTTCTGTTGGTAGGCGAATATACGTGATTCTTCAGGTCGAAGGCCTGGTGAAGCTTACGCTTAAACTTTTATTTACCTCTTGAGTATAGCCTTTCATCAATATTATGTTATCGCGCTGCGTAATCTGTTTACTTTTTTGTCTTACACCTACCTTGCAGCATCGAGGCGATACTGTTTTTCGCGGAGGAGGGAATAATGCAACCAGTAGTATATAGTAGGTGACATCTTACGCAGAGGCAGGGGGCACAAAAGAAGTGCACACGCTATCCGTCTCTTGAGTGCACGACAAAGCGATGCATCTGGCAGGAGTCCTGCTGCTGTACCCTTACGTCCAATAAACCTCACCTTGCATGACCTCTAAAGAGACTTGACAATATATATATATATGTAGTTTAGTTTGTAAAGCGGACTTTTACAGAGAATCTTTTCTGTTACTACCCTTTGCAATTATTAACCACCCATTCGATGTCCTGTGAGAGTCAATATAGCAGGTGGCAGACACCCTTCAAACACCCTCATAGAAAGGTGTCAAGTAAAAGAACACCCAAGCTTTTTTTTTTGTTGGACATCCTTTGTCTAGTATGTTCACCTAACACCCTTTCAGTAGGGTGTATCCGAAAGCACCCATGGGGTGCCTCACTAGTGACAAGCCAGTTTACACCCTTAAGGGTGTAAAAAGTTTATTGTGTATGCAGCAGCAACCGCCGATAGCGGACGCAACTGCCATAACGTAATATCAATGAGCTGTACACCACAATACCCAGTATTATATCGGCTTACCTCTTTAGGAGAAGTATTTACTGATAACATTAACAGAGTGGCCGAAAGCTAGCGCTTAACAAAAGAAACACGGTTCAGAACAAAACAGCTGGGGTGAGTGTGTAGTGAGGTTGGGAGATTCGCCCTAAAAGAATAAAAGGGGCCGGCCTAGCACAACTACAATGCAAGATTGCATTTTGTGTAGGCCATCGGAAAGCGCTGGTTGTGACATCTGTAAACAAAGAAGTTTGCACTAGCCGCGTAAATTTTAAGAATCACTGAAGCTCATCGTTTTTAGGGGCGTAGCCTTGTTGGCTGATGCTAGGTCTTTCTTTGGCGTAAACAGAGTAGAACCAAACCACAGCTTATCACAGACCTTGCAAGAATTTGGACGTCCAGTGGCTGAAACTAACGTGTAAATCTGGCCGTGGCACCTCCATTTGGATCGCGGGCCTTTCGCCGCTCGCACTCTGCTCGCGCCACGTCGGTCAAACTCATCGCTGTCGGTGGGTGTTGCTTCACGGCGGCTGCTTTTAGGCGAACGCGTGGCTATAGGCGAGGTTAAACTCAGGAGGTGCGAAGCTGTGGCTTGGTTATTATTGTGATGGCAATTTAATGGACACTCTCGGCTGAGTTTTAACGACGATGTCGGCGTCATTATTCGTATATGCATACATATCTCTACATATACAAACGCAACAAAGAAAACAATCTATAAAATGATCCCGTCGCGCGGAATCGGACGTCCTACCTCTTGCTTGTGAGTGTGAGGCGTTAGCCATTGAGCCACGAAGGAGTACCTCCGCCAACGTTGAAACAGCAAACTATTTAAATCTACCCCTTACTTCTGGCAATGGTCATCTCGGGGGAACTATCGTGTTTTCAACATTACCAGTAAGATGGCGCAATGAGCGCGCATCGCCAGATTGTCACGACGCAGCGGCGTGCGATCTCATCTCCCTCGCGTACTTTGCCCCGCCGAGAGGGAGGGGCGGACGCTCACGCATGCACGCGCTTATTCCGTGGTGGGGAGAATTGTACGACTTGCCATGGGCTTTCACCAGAATGATTCTGCTGTAGTTACTGGGCACACAAACGTCACTGCAATCGTTGCACAGTCTCCGTTTGCGAAAAGAGCGTGCTTTTCAGACACAGTGAAGTAACAACTGAGACGCTTATTCACGTTCATCTGTACCTGTGAGCACTTTTCGTGAGTAATTTGTGCGTGAGAAACGTGATGTACGTTTCGATCTCCTTGCCATTGTTCGCGTGACCTTCCAATTTGTTACTATCGCTTTCATTGCTTCGCCTTTGGCAAAGCTTTGACTTTTTTGCTCGCCAATGGCGTGGAAGGTTTTTTTTTTTTTTGCAGACGGCGAATGTTTTACCTCAAGCCTACATTTTCAAAGAGCAGCACTTTAAAAATAATAATGCCTAAATTTGTGCCCTTCTCGTAGCTCCAACCACCATTAAACTTGTTTTATTGTGGTGGTCTCCATACGAAGTACATCAAAACCATGTACAATACATTGTTTATTCCCAACCAATGAACACTCGCAGCTAAATAATCCACACCTGTTGCCTGATACTACTGATGTACGACGCTTCAGTCGGTGCGGGAACAGAATTCAGGAGCAAATTAATACACCAAATTCATTAACCTAATTCATTTTACCGGTGCTTCGGTCGCCAATACTACTACTACTACCACTACTGCTAATAATAATAACATTATTATTTTAATAATAATATATTACTAATATTATTGTGATTTGTTCTTGTTGTTGTTCAGCTCCCGAAAACCACCACATGATTATAAGAAACGCCGCAGCGGAAGGCTCCGTAAATTTATACCACCTGGACGTCTTTAACGTGCACCTAAATCAAGCGCATGGACTCAAGCATCCTCGCCTCCAGTTGGTGCAGTCACCGTTAAGTCTCGCAGTGAACAAAAACATGTGTCGTCTCTGGTGGTGCAGGGCCCGTTTAAGGCTGTCGCGAAGTGTGGAGAACAACGTACGACAATGAGATGCAATGTCGTGTTCACGCTAACTTGAAGTTTGTCTTATTATTCTGCCCATAGATGTTAAGAATTTATTCAGTCTGGTAACGTGTTAATGGGTACTTGCTTTCCCAAGTGCATGCCGATGAACCCAAGTGCGACAAATATTACAAATATTCTTTAGGACGGCAGTGTAAGAAACTGAAGGTATGAAAAAAAAAACGTATTTCCTAGTCGGGCTGAAAGATATTCGTGGCGGGCGCTTTTCGAAGGTGCTTGGAGGAGACGCGTTTATCGACGCGTTTTAGCGCTGAACTCACGGTAGCAACTACAAGCGAGAACCATCGACAAAGCTTTTACGCTATCACAACTACTATGGCTTTTGCCATGACGTTGGCCATAATCACCTCCTCGGCGAGTCTGCCAGAGGATTCACTTTGAACCCAAACGACGCAGGTTGTTTACTGCACAGCGGAAAAGTCGCAGCAAATCGACAGTGACTGATGTTGGGCCCGTAAGCGCACGCGCATTACCAGCCTTCTTATTTTCGTCGTCCACGACAACGTGCACGAATGGCGCAAAAAAAACTTACATAGCCGCAAATGAATTGGTCTTTTCCACGAACGCGACGAAAAAGGCAGCAGCGAGCAGAGATCACGCGGTTTCGCGCCACCACTTTTCATGCGCTTCTTGTAGCTGGCGCCTTAAAAAAAATCGCCGCCAACTGCCGCTCGTCTGCGCGTCGTGCTCGTGAGAAACCACGTGACAGAGGTAGAAGGTCTGACCAAGGCATTCGTTTCATGTTTCGGGCGTGATACGATAGCGCGTAGCACCGATGGCCGCCGACACAGAGCGAAACTGGGACGCGCTCGAGACACGAAATGCACCAATCGGATGGGCACGTTGACTCGGACGCTCCTTTTTTGTTTTCGGGCTCGGGTAACGCGACACGCGTGCTACTGGATTGCGGGGGCAGTGCTGCTAAGCATATTTGCCTCTGAATCCTGAATGACAAACAGTGCCGTTGAACTCACGAAATCTGATAGCGTCGCCCTGATCCTTTAGATGACCTTTTTTCTGTGCACTTTTTCGCGCAGTTAGAGAGAGAGAGAGAAATAAAATTGGAACACTGGAGAGAGATTACGTGGCTTTGCATAATTCTCAATACGCTCAGTTCTCTCAGTTTTCCGAATCGCTCATAATGTGAAAAAGAAAGGGTAATTCACAATGAAGGTGGTGATGCGGGCTAGTTGGTTTCCGTCTCTCTTTTTTTTGTTTTGGGCTACGAATATGAATGCAAGTGTAATTCACACACACCTATAGGTTGAGTGTCGCTAAAACCGAGTGTTGACTTAGCAGCTTTTTCTTTTTTTTTCTGGCAGGTTGTGGTAGAAAAACTAGGCTAGTTTCCACGCACTCACAGATCAGTGCCCATTGGCACACTCTCTTCAATCAATATATGGTATAAATCTTCAAATACAGCTCATCCAGAGGGCACAGAAAAGATATAACATGTTAAGAGGATAAATCGACAATCTTTTCATTAGAAAATGTCGCCAGACCAAAATTCTAATGTTAATAAAGACGCACCCACCAGAGTAGCACACTTCTATATCCTTTACCATTTATATGGCCTTTTAAGTTTTCTTTTAAACTAATTAAACCAAAATGAGACGGGTGAATGCTTACATGATTTCACAATTTCACAATGAACGTGATGCATCAATTAGAAATACGAAGAGCTGATACTTATGTCAAAAATATACTTAAGAAACGACAGAATCAGCTTTTTGAAAGAAGGGAACGGAAGAAAGAGACAGCAGAAGAGGTATAGAGGTGGGACCTGTATACGTTTCTCCTTTTTTGTCGCTCACGATTTCCCCTACGTTCGGTGTCACCTCTAGCGATCATAACCAGCGGGAGAATACAAGCGTTCAACGCACCCTGCCTAGAGCTCATGCAACCGTTACTCATGGGACATTCTAAAGGGTTGCGCTAAAGAGGAAGTGTCGCGGAAGCGTGAAGCGAGCGGTCGAGTCACCACGGCAGCTTCTCGGCACAGTCGTTTCTTCGAGACACACGCGGCTGCCCAAGAATAGAGCCGTGTTTAGCGCGGCTCGAGCTCATTATGTTCAGCAACCTGGAATCGAAGTGAACGAGCCGCGCGCGACTCGGGAGTTCAACGGCCGCCGCTGGAATGGGCTTCCTTGGAACTCGGGCCAGAAGAGCTGCGGCGTCGCACGTGTGTGCCGCTCTGTCTCGCGCGTTCCTACGCCCCAGCTCCTCTTGGCGTGGTATTTGTTTAACCAGGAAACAGGACAGGCAGGTGCTGCTCTCTCTTCGGACCCCGCCCTGCGGGCCACACGCACACTGACGCCCGGGTGCCTATGGGCGCGCTGCTCGAGATGCCAAGGGCCCACTTCTCCCGCCTTTCTATGTGGCCATTGTGGGAGCCGTAATTAGCTTACGCAAACCAACAGGCCCAGATACATACAGACGCGATAGCTCATCTCCATCCTCATGACAATAGCGTAGGCGGGTCAACAGAACACAAGTTGAGTGCCCCGCCGAGTTTTAAAAAAGGGGGAGGGGGCTGTGGAGCAAATAAATCTCCATCTCCGGCAACGCAAATACCCCTGCCCGAAGTCACTATTTCGTTGACTTTCCAGCTGTTTTAAAATCGAACGTACAGAGGAGCGCATTGTTTGTCGCATTCGAATGTCCTTGTCCATTTGTTGCTGGTGTATGCTACCGACATTATAGCATGTTTGTACATAACCATTGTATTGCCGCGGTACGATTAGTGGTCATGTGATCAGCGCCATTGCAGCTACATATGCAAAATTATCGACGGTGTGTAGAGCAGGGTTTATAGCACTGAGGAGAAACTCACACCTTTTAAAGATCTCAGATGAGATGGAAAAATTCACGCAGGCTGAGTGAATATGCCACACTCTTTCCAGCGGCGTCTTCTCTTAAAATTTGCTTGAGATCACACATCGTACAATGGCAAGAAAATTGCGTTTTGTTCTATAGGGGATATAACGGACTAGATGAAACGGACTTCAGCTATTGAATAATTTGTTAGAAAGAAAGAAAGAAAAAAGAAAGAAAGAGAGAAAGAAAGAAAATATTTTCAGTAATGTGTTATGACGCAATGACGATCAAACAATCGCTTATCGCGTGGGCCATATGACATCTAAAGGAGAGTGATCATCATAACGTTAAGAAGGGGGCAAAAATAGTCCTGCACTGCTATTCGAAGTGCCGAACAAGGCACGCGCCCTCTATAGATATGTTGCACGTCCTTACAGATCCTCAATCATACGGCCTTCTCTTTAGTTACAGCTTGTAGGAGAGAAACGAACACGGGTCGAATCGTTGCCCCAGTTTTGTGGAGCCGCGGGAAGAGCTTCTCGAAGCAAGGCATCTCTGTTTCGCCACTCCAGCAATTACCACGGCAACATCTCATTGCGCTGTTCAGCCACATGAAAAGGGCATCGCCGTACACACCAGGCGAGATAGAGGACCTACGGTTACACACAGGAGAACCCCGCGAGTTCACGCTATTGTTTTTTCCCTCGGGGACCCCAGTCAGATCTGATCCCACTGGATTTCCGCCAGGCAACATCACAGTGTCGTAATCTCGGCGACAAATCAAAAACGCCTATAGCTGTCCGTAGCATCGAGAACTCACTCTGAACGACAGGCCAACTCCAGTTTGCATGCATGGAAGCGTGCGTGGCCGTGCGTGCCCCTAATGCTCGCGATAGATGAGCTCAAAGGAATCTAGATCAAGCTAAAACGGGTCGCGCAAATGAATTGAGAATAGGGAGCGCACGGCTCTAGCCCCCTATGCGCATGCCCAACGCTGCGGTAAGCTCCATAGCCACAGAGAAGCTTGCAGTTGTATGTTGCTATTTTGTCTTGAAGACACACCTGCCAGCTGTGACGCGCTCCACCTGGGTTATTTTTAAGAGTGTGGCGCACGCATACTAGTTGCTCCCCTTTTCATCTCTCATCCAATCCTAGACAAAATAATTCCAATTTCTTTTTTCTGACAGAGCTGCCGTAATCGACACCGAGTGCTTCGCTTTGAATCTCCAAAGCATCGGCTGGTATTAGCAAAAGTTCTTAGATGGCATTACATTATACCGGGTAACCAGGTCCCTAAATACGCTAAATGACGAAAAGAGTGATGGTGATTTGAGTTAGCGAACGCATCGTTGGCGCTGTCCCATGTTCTTCTGCTAATGCGACCTGTAATGCCGGTGGTGTAAAGTTTTTGGAATGATTTAGCATTATGCCTTGACAGAATCGATGGAACGTCGTCCAGTTAACGTGATACTTACACACGCGAATGAGACGCGCTATTCAAATGTCGTTGACCCACCGGCCATGTTTTGACTGCTGTATTCGCGTGACAAGGCAGACTGTGTAGACTTCCGTCGGTCAGCGTGTAAATTGCGCGTTCGCAGTGCAAACGATAGCCACACCGAAACCGCTATGCCATCGACCGGGTCAGATTCTACACACTGTGGTACTGTACTGGCGGCATGCACACACACACACACCTCCTTTTGAATGCTATGAAGTTCCCTCAGCTCGCAGTCATTTTTGGGTGTGTGCCCCATTTCGACATCTAATAGGAAATGGCTGCAGCACGCACGCAGAAGCTGATGGCGTTGTAACGAGATACGAACTCTTTTACGTAGCTTGGCAAGAAAGGGATGGCTTAGCAAAACCCAAGTGCGCCGAAGCATGCGCATTAACGCGCACTTGTACACACAGGCATTCACGAGCATAGAGGAATACAGGAGAAGCGCTCTGTTGAACTTCCGCATGAGCTATCACTATATGGGCCGCAGGTGAACACGACAGGTTAAAAGGTATACGTGAAGATAAAATCATTACATGTATGTTTTGATGGCATGTCATACAACATCTG
Source organism: Rhipicephalus annulatus (assembly GCA_013436015.1). Lineage (NCBI taxonomy): Eukaryota > Metazoa > Arthropoda > Arachnida > Ixodida > Ixodidae > Rhipicephalus > Rhipicephalus annulatus. Next base: position 97,764 of record WOVY01010063.1, on the reverse strand, counting down.
TCAGGAGCCGCACAGCCATATTGTTCCTATATCGCGGCTCTGATGACATGACAGGTCATCGTCCGTTCTAATTAAAGCCCGTTTGAATGCCTATACAACCACAGGTCGACGAAATCGCATGTCTTCTATGGGCATTAGTTTCATATAGTAGCTATTTATCTAAATCTCTGAACCGCAACTGTACGTTTTCCGTTTTTGAAATGGACGGAATTTCCTTTTACGCCTCTAGTGGTTCACAGTCCTCCATGGGATGGACAAAGACGCTTGCGCCGGTGGTGCATCCCCTATCATCTGGTCATGGCATAGGCACGTTGTGTTTATCTGTTCTGGCAGACGCTAAGGTTTTCGTGCACGCCATCTATTTACCCTCTTTGTCAGGTAACAGAGAGGCTGACCACCTAGAGCAAAAGAGAGAGCAGCAACGCAATCGTCAGAGGGGCCACGAGATAGTCGTCCGACGCCTACATCATCGCGGCGCGCGACCTGCACAAAAGCGGCAACACGCACTTCCGCTCTATGACAGCAACACAATTAGCCATTTTCGCCATCGGCGAAACATTATTAAACAACATACGCCGTAGTATTTTGAGAGTTAAAATTGATTAAGTTGTATCAGTGGTAAAGTGAATGAAGAAGCGGCAGACAACAAAGGTTGCTGCTGTTAACTACGAGGTTTTATGTACCAAGAAGAAATGAAATTACTCGGCGCCACGCACAGAGCGCTCGCACTTCAGGTTAGGTTTGAGTACCTGGAGTTCTTTACGGGCTCGCAAGTCTAAGTACACTGGCGTTTTAATATTTTTAAAACAGTGAAGGTGTTCTTAGTTGACGCTTTGATGCACGAAAGCCATCGTAAATCATAGTGATATTGCCACGTTCCATTCCTCAAGCTTTGTTATCGCTCCACAGAAAGTTGCCCACAGAAAGTTGGTAAATGCCACTACAAATATCCAACTAAGCTTCCCACCACTCACTACTTCCCCTTAATTCGCCCCCACTTCATTCTACTTCATTCCTCTTTTATACCACTCCATTCAATCAACTTCATTCCATTTCATTCAACCTACTGCACGCCACCAGCTCAGCAGTTTCATTAGTGCCCGTCAAGCAAAGCTTTTTGAATTTTTGTGTTTGCATAGCGGCATCATTGAAATACGGCTGCCATGGGCTCGCAATAAAACCTACGACTTCATGCTTACCCAAGCAGTTAAGTAATCACAGCAGCTGAACTTTCTGCATGAAAGAAAACACAAAAAGAATGGTGTCATGTTGTGATTTTGAATCAAGTGCCCCCATTATAAAACATTTGTTTTGTTTTGTTTTGTTAGCAGCATTTCTGTTACAGACTACACTCAGAGACAGCTTTTCATGTGCTGTGCAAGATACGAGCCGAAACGCATGCTTGAGAGCACGAAAAAAAAAATCTACTTGAGTTGATGACTTTATCATTTGCATTGGGGATGAAGTTGCTGCTTTCTTGCTTTGAGACTTATACAGTTGCAGGAACACAGTTTAAATGATTTTATTATTTTGTTTTATTTGGTTGAATAGAGGTTGGGCCCTCCACTACGAGCTCTCTCCTACTCATATGGTGATTTTGGGGTGTTAAAACTCACATATCAATCAATCAACCAATCAATCAATAATTATTGCTTAAAGGAATTGTTAACGTTACAAAACTGTCTTGCTTTTCTTTCCATTTTTTCGACAGCCTCATGTTTCCAGCGCGCCTGTTTTTCAAAGTAAATATGAGTGACGTGACTTGCGTAGGTCAGTCAGTGGATTCAAACAGGCCATATATTTCTCCAAGAAAACTATACCCCAAATGCGACACTGAAACCAACATCAAACAACCAAAATATCTATCTCTTCTATTGGAATTTTTCCTGTATCTGTTTTTTTTTCTAAACGCGCTAATGCTGCAAGCAAGCACAATTGAAATCAGCTGCATTGTCGTCGTCCGCTATACGGATCTGTGGTTATGATGCTCTCCTATTGACCCGAAGGTTGTGGGTTCGATCCCAGCCTCAGCGCTTGAATTGATTGTTTGATATGAAGGGCTTAACGTACCAAAACAACGATATGATTACGAGAGACGCCGTAGTGGAGGGCTCCGAAAATTTCCACCTACTGGGGTTTTTTAACGTGCACCCGAATCTGAACACACGGGCCTACAGCATTTTCGCCTCCATCGAAAATGCAGCCGCCGCAGCCGAGTACCTTAGCCACTGGACCACCGTGGTGGCGACTGGCGGTCGGAGGTGAAATGGTAGAGGCCACCGTACTGTGTGATGTCGGTGTATGTTAGAAAACACAAAATGGTCGAAATTCCTGGAGCCCTTCACGACGTCCTTCCTCATAATCAAATAAGTAGTTTGGGACGTAAAAGCCCACATAATAATTATTATAAGCTGCCATACCAGTTATCGGATGAACACGAATGTGTGGAAGCTACACCTCCGAATTCTTAGTTCTGCTGCCAAGATGAGTTGTCTCCGACTATATATACTTGTAAGTGATTGCCGACACTGTGTCAAAGAATTCGGTGAACCGTTCGCAATGTTCGGAACAAAGCTAATGCGTTATCACGACGTGCATCACAACACACGAAACACTCAAAGACCAACCTCAACGCTCCAAGATCGTACGGGTCTCCGTACACAGCGCTAATAAACTGATTTGCTGCGTCCCGACGGTGTTGGTCGCCTTATACAGGTCTAGAGGCATATATCTATACTCTCGTACTGCAGCGCTGCGTGACCGCCTTGAATTAAGAACAGCGCATAACTGGTGACCGAATTCTTAGTTGCTTCAATGATGCCTCTCATAGCGTGCCTTAGTGATTGGGCCCCCGGTTCTGTACAAAGAATAACCCCTACATCTCAACAGAAAAAAGGTGTGTCGGCCGATAGCGCACCCGGAATTTCATAGCTGTTACTCTAGCTATAGTCTATCAATATTTGGGCATTCAGGGCCCCGACCAAAGTGCAATGCATTCATCCTACCATACTGCGTATGTAGAGTTTTTTTTTACATACAAGCAATGCTTGTGTATGTAAGCTTCAGGAATTATGGAAAGACACCTGTATCAGATCGAAAGAACTGAAATTTTTATCATAGCATTTTTGAAGTGTAAGGAGCGATCGACTGAGCGGAAACACACACACAGACACACACACACACACACACACACACACACGCACACACACGCACACACACAAACACGCGCGCAGAGAAATGAAACAAAAAAGAGGTGATGCAGGGTGATGACGAATCATCATCATCTGCACCATCAAAATGGGATGATATATATAAATAATATATATATATATATATATATATATATATATATATATATATATATGTATATATATGTATATATATGTATATATATGTATATATACATAATGGCCACGTACAACAGTGCTCTCGCTACACTGAAGTGTCCAATCTAGTGCTTTTAAAAAAATCAATATCTGCCCTAGTAGCAGTAGGTGACATTGAATAATGGCACACTGCTGACAAGGTACCACTTTCACTTAGTGTTGCCACTCTGATTTCTGCTAGCGTTGAAGCCAGCGTTGTTCGATGGGACACGTTAAGTGGGAAATGACAATATAGATGCACCGTTGTTTTACACACTTGACAGCGTTCACACTTCGAGGCTATCCGCAAGGCCGATGAGGTGTGCCTAGCGGAGATCGAAGGCAACGCCTAGGTGAATTCGGGGCAGCAAAGTGGTGTGGCTTCGGTGTATTCTAGCCGATAGGTGAATGCTCATATCAGGTTATATTTTCCGCAGACGAGTGCCCCGCCGCATTGGTCTAGTGGCTAAAGTACTCGGCTGCTGACCCGCAGGTCGCGGGATCAAATCCCGGCAGCGGCGGCTGCGTTTCCGATGGAGGCGGAAACGTTGTAGGCCCGTGTGCTCAGATTTGGGCGCACGTTAAAGAACCCCAGGTGGTCAAAATTTCCGGAGCCCTCCACTACGGCGTCTCTCATAATCATATGGTGGTTTTGCGACGTTAAACCCCACATATCGAATCAATCAATCCGCAGACGAGTGTATCAGTGTTCTGGTGGAGACCAGGAAGCTGGTGAGTACGTGAACAATTGCGTTATACACGGTGGTTCTTGCTTCATCATTACCTTGCAGATCTACAGATAAACATTCACTCAATGAGGCCCAAATGCGAGGGTGTTCCACACATGGTATTTTTCACAAAGCTTTTTTTCTGCCCTCACTACGGCATAAAATCACATATAATTTGCCAGGCCAAGTTATGCCTTGTACATTGAAAACAAATATATCTAAAATGGTGCGTGTTTTCATATTTCTAATAAATCATCAACACAACGTTTACTTAATTTGTTTAAACGCAATGGTATTGGCGATAACTATCATCGACTGCGTATTGGAAGAACGAGATCCGCATTTGTAACTTCGAAGTTGGCTCGTAAGTATGCCAAAACATATCTCAATTTTTTTTTATGAAGAAATGAAATCCGAACCCGTACGTATAATTGCCTATGCACGGGAGTCAGTGCCGTGTCGAGGAGTTGTGTTCCTACGGCATTCCAAGCATTATCGTCATCCATTTTTTTTAAAGGCGAAGCTCCTTACTCGTGAGTCCCGTGTCGTCGTAGTCATCGTAGTTGTCGTGGTAGCCCGTTTCACTGCAATGCATGCCAATAAAATTGGTGTCACAGCATATCCATGGAGTGAATGATTATTAGTATGGTGAAGTAGGCGTGCTTCCGTTCAGCCATCCGTCCATGCTTCCATCCGTCCATCTGTCTATTCGAGCGTGCATCCGTCCGCTTTGCCCCACTCGTCATCGTCAACCTCGTGAATGGGCTGTGATTTTTTTTACTCTTCTAAATAAGATAAAAGGAAAGTAGAGTTAGTTTTAAAATCACGTTAGTTTGGAAAGCGAGACAATCAATCGGTTTGTTTCGCAGTTTCTTTGTTTTATTACAGATTCTACCTTGAAAAGAATCTCATGGATCCTAATAGTGATGCTCGCGATATTTTCATCCACAATTTTAAAGAACTGCATTCACTGTTATCTAATATTCGAGAGGCTCTTACAACGCAAGCATAATAAAAAATAAACTAAGAGCGTTGTGAAGCACATCTGACCCTGTTATTTTGTATGAAATGTCAGCAAACGTATGCTGCAACAAGTACGCTTTGGCTCTGCCTAATGCGGCGAACAGTGAACAAAATATTTCTTTCTTCCTTTAATTAGTGTCTGTATCAAAGATCGGGGAAGTATTGAGTGTCTCCTCGACAAAGCCCTCATTTCGAGAAGCGATGCGTTCACAAAACTGAATGAGAAACCCAAATCACGATGACCGACCAAGAGGTGAACGTCCTATGAAGAAAATCAAGGGTCACGTATAATAATCCAGCCAGCCCGTGCCGTGGTTTACTGTTAATCTGGAAATAGTTGCACCCACGCGCTGTCTCCTTCCGGCCGCGGGATCACTTGTTCCGTAGAACTAAGTACCCCCCCCCCTCCGCCTCGTCCCTCTCGCAGTGGAAGCAGTGTCGAGGAATAAAATTGAGGTGCCCTTGTTGTGGGGCTGTGGTTGTCCTTCGCAGCAAGCACGCGACACACGAAGAGAACGCGCGAATAGACGTCATTGAAAGAACCAAGAAAAAGAAGGTGCATCAGCTTGTTTCACTTCGCTACCGCGGCTTCCGTCTCTCTCCCTTCTCTCTCCTTGTTTCAAGCGATGGGCACGTACACACATTCACTGAGAAAGCTTGGAGCAAGCGTCTGCTGGCAGCCGGACTGGCGCTAGCAGAAAAAGAGAGAGAGAGAGCTGGGGTTAGGAGCGTGGCCTGTCTGGCCAACGATGTGGGGTCTTTCTCTCCGGGTGAACGGTCGCGGGCGCCCAAGATGAGAAAGGATGGCGCGCCTGTTCCGCCGCCTTCGTCGATAGCTTCTCTTTTGCGGCATCACCACCGCCAGTCCTCTGGATCCGCGGCCCGCGTCGTGGCGTGGACGCGACAGGAAGAGGCCAACGCGGTTTGTGACTCCCCGTGCTCCTCTTCTCTTGCGCGACGAGGCGTCTTGACTGTTGGCACCTCTTCAGAGAACTTCCCGCTCCTTCGTCTCGCCGCTTCCACGAACTGCCGAGCCGGGCACGAGTGCAAAGCAGGACGCAGAACGGAAGCGAGACGAGCAACAAAATCGAGGACGAGACAGGAGCCCTAAGAGACAGGATAGAGACACGCTCGTTTATGCACTGTCCTCGCGTGGCTTGTCGCTCCAGGGACAGCAAAATGCACCGCAACACAATTTTGCCGGCTCTGGAGATTTCGATAAGGGCTACGAGTGTAAAAAAGATCTGGCGAACGCGACATGAAGTTTGAGCGTGCGTTCGCCCTCGCTTTGGGACTTAAGGAATGCCGTCCGGCGTGAGACGCAGGGATGCAATGTCCAGGTAGCTAGCCCGAGCGACGTGCAAACATAACTTTTTTTTTCTTTTGTTACTTCAGGCACTGTCGAATGAACCGCATCTATGTGGCGTTGGCAGTGGGAACGCAGCTCTAGTTGGCAGAGTGTAGCGGAAGCTTGTTGCACCAGTAAAGGCAAAGAGTCAGCCGTCTGTGAAAGGGATAAATCATGCGCGGTGAGGGGCCGCCAGTCGTGACAGAAAAACAAGGGACGAGTCTAGAAAGGTCGTTGCGCTAGCTCTGCCATGGGAGGTGCACGTTTTCAAAAGCCACATGCGTGGTGTTATTTTGCTGTGCTCACTCTGTACCGGGCGAATGCTCTGCAGTGTTATTACATGTGCCGTAAGACAAAGGAAGCGTCAATGTACACTGCAGTAGGTCGCGACTAAATATGCTGAAAAGTTTCTGCCGTTAGTTGTATCATAAACTGCTGTAGGCTGCCACAGTTCCATAAAGAATGTGTACACAAGAAAAACTTCCATTCACGTCTCTGGCATTTCACACTAAGAAAAGTGGAAAGCAGAGCTTAGGTAATAAGAACAAAAACCCCTTCGAGACCACAAAGTGGGCCATAGCTTCCTTGTTCTGAGCTTTCTATGAGAAATACAGACCACGATAGCTAGTGAAAGCTGGATGCAAATATGACATCATGCGTACCTAAGCACATCAAAGGAAGGAAGCTGACAACCAGGAGAAATAAGAACCTTGATCGGGACTTTCTAAGTAGCATTGCTTTGATGTGCTGAATTGAAGACACGTGCAGTCGGTACTGAAAGGACGCACGCGTTTATACAGAAACGTTTTAAAATTCAGATGAGCGTTCACCTCCTTTTATCGTCTTGTTGTAAGCGGACTGTGAAGCGATGCTACTAGCAGCACGCACACACACACACATACGCATGCACGCAAACACACCCACACACACACACTCACACACACACACACACACATGCACACACACGCACACACACACACTTGCACGTACAGACGCACGCACACACACACGCACACACACACACACATGCACACACACATGAACACGCACACACACGTGCACACACACGGGCACACGCACACACGCACGCACACACACACGCACACACGAACACACACACACACACGCACACACACAGGCACACACACACACGCACACACACATGAACGCGCACGCATGCATATTCCCACGCACAGACACAGGTGGACGCGTATACGTCACTTAGGCACGCTGTAGACCGCTGTAGACGTGAACATACAGGTTTTTCCGAGTATGACACATACAAAATGGCGACATCGTTACCATGCTCTCGCTAATCTCGTAACGCTTCTGCATCTGCAATGAGCGAAGCCCAAGGACTCGTGAGATATCTTCCTCGGGAATCTCGCTGTTCTTGAAACCAGCTGTAAGTGCTGCGGTCGAAGTGGCACGCGCATTGTGTCTCGTGTCATTCATTACTGCGCTAATCTGCATGCAGCCTCTTACGGCTCTAATTTCGTGGCTCCCGAGCGAGCCAGCCCTGCGACGGGCTCATAATTGGGGCCGTTAGCCCACTCCCCCTGCTCTGACGGAAAGCGAGCTTCTTTCGCTCACCGCTCTCTCACCCTCCCACTTTGCCCGAGTGACCCCTGTGAACCTCCCGCTGGGCGGCGGCTGGCAGATTAGCCCTACTGCTGGCCATGGTGACGGAACATGAGCGCCGGCTTTCTCGCGCAATATGAACGCGGCCGCTAATGCGGGAGAGAGAGTCGCATATGAGGCTTTAACATATTACTCCCCAAAGGCTCACTATGCCAAAGATCTCAGAGACAATAAGATTGCTGATGATTCGTCAAAGGGCTGCTGAAAAAACACCATTTTTCAGCCACTCAGGTTATATATTGAAGAAACTGGAGTACAGAGCACTGCAATCTTAGGATCTATGGCTCCAAACCACAAATTGACTAAGATGCAAGCCGCACACCGGGGTAATTCTCACCATTGGAGTTCTCCGAAGTGCACCTAAACAAGTATGCGTGTCAGTGTTTTCTTTTTCTCTTTTTGCTTCATTTAGCCAGCATCAGTCGCCGTGGCTGGGAGTCAAGCAAACATACCGAAAAAAAGTAGTTGCCGTAATATGCCGTCGGTATGCTGACGCGGACAGGAATTAGAGTCGTCACAGAGAGCATCTTTCTGTTATGTTACGCCTAAACTGGTCAACATTACTTCATACAATATGTAGGTAGTGCGACGAGTGGGGAGGCACAATCCGCCATGGTGTTGTAACGTTGAAGGTACTCGGCTGCTGACCCAAACTTCGCGGGTTAGATTCCAGCCGTGGCGGTTGCAATGTGATGGGGGCGAAAAGCTATAAGCCCTTGTACCGAGTCATGCCAGTGCACGGCAAAGAACACCAGGTCAAAGTTTCCGGGTCCTTCCACTTAAGCGTCCGCCATTATTATATTGTGGTTTTAGGACGTAAAAGCCCCACACCTATATTTTTGAGTGAGGAGGTACAGGTGTTTGCGTTTGCTGTCGGTTGTAATGTATGGCGTTAATAAAGTTACATGGCCCACTTTCAGCTTTCCTTGGTTTCTTTTTTCTTTTGCAGAGTGCATTGTCAAAAAACGTTTGGTATGCAGTAGCTGTACATAGAGGATCGAGTGGGTGGGAGGGTCGGCGGAGGCGCAACGACTGTTCTTATTTTCGAGCAAGTGTAAAATGCATAGTTATTTTTATATGACAACCGCCGAGCATATTTTGATAACATTTATTAAACTTTAGAGGAAATGCTGAGTTCAGTTTATTAAATCATACCTTGCTTTAGGTCTTAGAAGATCTAAATTAATCTCTAAACAAGTCGAACAAAGTGTACGAATGAGTAATAGTGTACAGGAACAGACATCACAGTTCTGTAAATTGCATCTGTTAGAACACATGAAAGAAACAAACGTCTTTCGAACATTACAGCTCACATGAAATTTTTAGCACATTTTCAGTGATAATTGTAAAAGTACACTCCCCAATTTGTTATATCACTGATAGCTTTTTGATGCATCAATTAAAATAACACAGAGATGTCTCATTAAATGCAAGTTTACAAAATTGCGATGTAGTTTTTCCTTTGAGCGATAAATTGTAAACATAACGGGAGTGTCCTAAATGTCGAAAATATTAGAATTTTCGTTTGATGCTAACTTGATGATATAGTTGCTACAATCACTTTAACTTACCCGCCCCTTTTCATTGCAACAGAGCTTATATAAACTTACACTCTGGTTACCGAGAACTATTTCTATACATGTGCATTTGGACAGTAGCCACTGAGTCAAAGTTTTTTTTTAATATTCATGCACAGTTGTTAAACTTCATGTGATGTTTTTGAATAAACATTAGCTTCATATTTATTCACGTTATTTGAAGGCGTGCTTAGAAAGTGGTATCTATGATCGACCTTTCTTTTGTTGATGTATGTAAGCAGTAGAGACATTGATATATTTTGTTGTCAGAAATGTGTTGTGAAAAGAAAGACGAAGAAAAATTGGTACATGCCACGTATTGTGGAAATCAGTATTATGTGAAGCATGGAGGAGGAAGGTTCAATTGTCACATTAGAATCAGTACAACTTTATGAAGCGGACGTAAATTATGCCGTACCTGACTTCCATGTTTTGATGATCATGCTTGCGCCTGACATTTGTGCTAGGCGTCCATTCACGTCAAGTATTACCCAATTTGGTATATGTGAAGCTAGCGAAGCGGCTGCGAGCGCGCTAAGAACATATACTATAGCATGTAGCCATGTTTTACGTGACACGCATTTCATGATTATCATGTTTGCGCTTGTCATATACCTTCAACCTCCATTTACGCCATGTAATACCAAATTTGGTATATGTGATAGCTAGCGAAATGGCCTCGAGTGCATCATGAGCATGGTATGTAGTCGAGTTCTCGCATGAGACGGATATCATGATTATCATATTTGCACTTTTCATATACCTTTATCATCCGTTCACGTCACGTAATACCAGATTTGGTGTATCTGAAGCAAGCGAAACGATCGCGAGTGCATCATGAGCGTGGCATGTAGTTATGTTCTTACATGACACGCATGTCATAATTTCCATGTCAGGGCACGTTAGTTATGCTCGCCATGCAGCACCGTCATACCATACCAGTTTTGCGATATGTCTTGTGAATGAAACCACTGCAGGAGCACCAAGACACTTGCATTTCAATCATACCATTCATGACATACATGGGACGATTTTCACGTTATGGCTAGACACTTATGCTCGTCATACAGTCATGTTATTCCACACCAATTTTGGTATAGATTCCATTATCCAAATGGCAGGAGAGCTGAAAGTCGTACGTGACTAGATAGATAGATAGATAGATAGATAGATAGATAGATAGATAGATAGATAGATAGATAGATAGATAGATAGATAGATAGATAGATAGATAGATAGATAGATAGATAGATAGATAGATAGATAGATAGATAGATAGATAGATAGATAGGTAGATAGACAGATAGATTCAAACTCAACAAAGTTCTATAAGAACTGCTTCGCATTCAAAAGGAAAAGAAAAACTACCTGGTTTGCTAAGCTTTACAGGATGATAGGTATCGAGACAAACAGAAGGCAGTGACAGAACACCAAGAGGGCCGTTTCATCCAAAAATGCATAATCATACTTCAGTTAATCACTGAGGCCGTATACAGGTCTGTTTCGGAGCCAAGAGTATTGTGTTCTAGGAATGAGGCTGGACATGGCATAGAAAATGCACATGAAGTCCACGAAGATATGTGAGCACCTTTGCAGCTGTAACTTCACACTTGGCCCTGGTCACCGCACTTTAGAACACTTGGCTGGCATAAAAATAGATGCTCAGCACGTGTTATTATTATTTATAATTATTTGATTTACATACTCCAGATGCATAAGGACACACAGGAAATAGAGGTAGAGCAAGCTGGTAACAGCCACCTGGAGGGGCACGAGGCTTGCCTTATACTCTTATAGAAAGGTAAATAGTTGGCTAACTAGTGAGAAGCTGTAATTGTATACAGTAGTCTGGCTAAATTTAGCAGGTAAGGGGTGGCCAGTCAATTCACGAAAACGTGTTGATGAGAACTTGAAATCCGAGACATGGAGACCTCTTGCATTCCGCTGGTACACTTGTGAACTTTTGACTTGTGTCCAATATGATTCCCGTGGGCAATTTGTGACGTGTAAAATATGTGACCAACGGAACAGCCCACACAGACTTAAAAGCTCATACCAACGTTTATTGTGTCTACAGGAGCCCAGAACGTAAAAAGAATGATGATTTGTCGTCTTCTTCGAACGAGCTCACCAGCTCACTCGCCTGCAGTTTTTCTTCTCCTTTGCGGTAAGCGCGGGAAATTCAACATTCTCGGCCGCGCAGTGGGGTCACGCCTGTAGTTCTAGTGGGTACAGCCTTTGTATTGCCCTCAATTCACAAGGTCGTCTAGTCGTTTTATCTTGCACGAGCAAACGTGACCATCATCTCTTTCGTAGACTTCGATCACCCTTACGAGTTGCCACATTTGACGTGGAAGGTTTTCAGCATGTACGAGTAATACATCGATTTCCTTAACTTTCTTAGTTATCTTCGTTATAGCAAGTACTGATCTTAGTTATAGCAAGTACTCTTTGGTCCATCGTATCCAAAGGTTTTATCTCAGGTACCTTCTGTACTGAAGTTTTTGGGTGGCCTCCTTATACGTCAAAATCTCTGTTTTCTCGATGTGCCTTGTGGTATCACCGTGAATCTTCGGCCAGTTATCAGATTAGCCGGCGTCAAAGTACATGGTTAACCGTCTTCGGATTCAAAAAATGTGAGAGGTCTTGAATTGACGATGGCTTTAACTTCCGTGATCGCCGTCATAAACTCTTCGGAATTGAGGTAGGCTCTTCGGAGAATTCTGCGAAGTGGCGTCTTCACAGTTCTTACTGACGGCTCCCACCATCCATTCCACCAAAGAGCGTTGGGCACAATTAACTCCCATTTTAAGTCTTTACTGGTCAGGTGTCCGGCGATCTGTTCTTGTAAAAGCATGCTGTAAAGCTTTCCCCTGACGTTTTCTCAAAGGCCTTCGTATTATCTCAATAAATGACCTGGGGAAGTCCCCTTCTGGCACAAAAGCGACGTAAGGCCATCAAGAATGCTTAAGATGTTATGCTGGACACAAGTACTAGGTGGATCGCTCTTGAAGCTGCACACGTGATTAGAACGATGTAGTTTTTCATCTCTTCTAACGGTGTTTTCACGAAAAGAGGTCACACAAAATCTACTCCAACCACTTCGAATGCGTGCGTTGGTGTCATGCGATGCTTTCCGGGAGGAGCTCTGGGAGCGTTTCTTGGGACAACGGTATATCGTTTGCACAAGTAACATTCTCTCGTTACTTTCTTGACTAGGTTTCGTGCTTTGCACACCCATAAACACTCTCATAACTGAGTAAGCGTATCAGGCACGTTTCCGTGTAGAACTTCACAGTAGGCTCGGATTGTTAGTAGCCTTAAAAAGTAAGGATCACTGGTCAGTATAATCGGGTGCTTAACAATTTCAGGGGATTCCATCCGCATCAAGCGCCCACCAACCCTAAGTATTCTTTTTTTTTGTCTTGGAATGGGTTGAGGCCTGCGACCAACGATGTTTTGTCTATAGAACGCTTTTCTGCGAGAGCTTTGATTTCTGCGCTGAAAAATGTGTCTTGTATGCGTAGAATTCAGTAATGCTCCGCCCTCGATAGCTCCTTTGCAGTGAGGGGACCAGTTTGTCAAGTCTACTCTAGCGCTCCACTACAAGTAGAGCAGGCGAGGCTTGAGTGCTAAGGCTTACCTGAACAATGACTTTCTCACAACTCACGAGTTCGTCATCTCCTGTTCGCACTGGTTGTGATGCCCACACGTGTTCTGATTCTTGAAGCCAGCTAGGCCCATGCTACCACAATGGGTTCTTAGCTACCTGGTCAACAAATACTCCTCGTGTCAGCAGGTCCGCAGGGTGGTCGTTACCAGGGCAATGCTTCTAAGCAGAAAACTCGGTTCACTCTTGTGTTTCAGTGAGTCTGTTGCGAATGAGCTGTTTCCACTTTTGTGCATGTCCTTTAGGCCACTAAAACGTTATTGTCAAATCCGTCCACATTGTGTAACGCAGCTGGAAGCCCGAAAGTGCGCTGGATATGGAAGTCATTAACCTTGTGCCTATCAATGCCCCTAGAAGTTCTAGACGAGGCAAAGTTACCGTCTTGATGGGCGCAACACGTGACTTGGCGATTAGAAAGTGCGGTCATCTTGCTTTGTCAGCCACGACATAGGCCACTGCGCCGTACGCTAACGAGCTTGTATCGCTAAAAACATGCACTTCTAGTTCATGGAGCAGCTTCGCTCTCTTGCTATTGACGTAGCGCGGAACCTAAATTGACTGAAGCTTTGTCAGCTGGTTAACTTAGTCTTGGCATTCTTTTCGTAAACCTTGAGGCAAGCAATCGTCCCAGTTAATTCAGCGTGTCAAGATTTTCTGAAACAATATTCGTATGGACACCGTGTATGGCGCGACGAATCCCACCGGATCGAAAACTCTTGAAGCTGCTTGAACAAACCTTTTCGTGCCTTTTTTTGCTTTAAGAAAGACAAGGAGATCAGCCATTGAGAAGTATTATTCGCTCCGCGGACTCCACAAAATTCCCAGTACTTTAACTGAAGCTTCGTTAGGTACAATAATCTCTTGGCTGGTTGATCGTTTTTCGCCTTCCAATAGGTTCATAAGCATCGCGAAGTTTGTCGTCCATTTTCGGTGATTCATGCCTGCCGAGAGCATGAGCTGTTGTTCCTCTTTGCAAAACTTGGCGCCTTCGTCTTCCGTATCAGCTCCTCTCACAAGGTCGTCGACGTAGAACGATTCGCTCAATGTCGGGGCAGTCAAGCCCATAGTCGGTGGTGCTGTTCTAAAGTGATGAAGAATGGTTGCTATCGGCATAAATGGGCTGCAGGTCACCCCAAACGATATTCTGGTCATTCTCCATGCCTGCGGTTGCTTCCGTTGAAAATCGGCAACATCGCCTTCTTTGAACCAGAGAAATCGAAAGGCATCTCGGTCCTCTTCTTTTATCAAAATCTGAAGAAAAGCCTTCTTGATATCCGTCATTATGGTGATAGGGTGCGTTCTGAAGCGCAGCAATATCCTTACGAGGTCTTGGTACAAGTTCTCGCCGTTCTCTAAGCACTCGTTGAGAAACTTGCATCCTCGTGCCCTCGACGATGCGTCGAAGACGACTCGCATGTTTGTTGTCAAAGCCTGTTCTCGGATAATTTTTTAAGTGGCATATCGTAAACTTTTGCCGGATTTGTAAGTGGGTACTTTACTACTTCTGCATATCCTGCTAGCAGATAATCACGTATCGTGGCGTTGAGAGTCTGCAGAAGCCCCTCTCTGCTAGATAAGTGGATCAAAACTTTCTTCAGTGTGCCAGTAGTGACTTCCTTGTTGTCACATAGTTCCAACCCAGCTTTCCAGGGCAATGACACTTCGTATCTGCCTCCACGTAGCACTATTGTTTCCTCAAAGTGTTGCATAGTTAGTTGAGCTAATCTCGATATCCTTGTTTACGGGATCAGATATGCCGATACTTTCTATTTCTCAAAATGACCGGATTAGTTCTTCATTAACACCTACTCTAGTCTTAAACACGCATACCGTGACTCGGGAGTCAAGTGCCTTTGACGAAGAGGCACTTGACTCTTCGTCAGTGCCTCTTCTGTGCTTCCTTGAAATGTCCATCCAAACTTCGAGTTTATGGCAATGAGTTTTTCTTCGCTTTCTGGTCCGTGAATTTCACCTGTCATCACCGTCCACATCTGGTGCGAGCCAATCAGCACACTTATTACGTTTTCTTTTTCAATGGATGAGTGGAGCAGCTCGTCCGCAATATCGAGTCCAGATTTCTTGGAGGATGCGACGAACATCGAAGTGATCGTGCTGTCTGATATGACTTGGAAAATGTGCGGTATTTCGATGGCTTTCAGTGTCACTTTCACGTCGGAGTGCTGAATTCTGAGGTGAAGCTCTACGATGCGAGGTCTTCTCGGTGTGCAACTGCTGACGTTGGCAAAAGTGTTGCTTGCAATAGTTGCAGAGCCAAGACACTTTAGACAGCCTGGTTCCTGGTTTATTACCGAGTTTCGGCCCCAAAATTGTAATCTATGTGGCCAACTAAACAGCCAACACAGACGTAAAAGCTCAAACCGACGTTTATTAGCGTCTGCATGAGCCTAGAACGTAAAAAGAATGATGACTCGTCGTCTTCTTCGAACGAGCTCACCAGCTCGCTCGCCTGCAGCTTTCCTCTTCTTATGCGATGAGCTCAGGAAATTCAACATGACGTTCACTGAAGGTGACCAAGCACTGAATTCAGGGAATGCAGTACTTGCGACGAAATTTAGTTTGCTGTGAGGACGTTGAAGTAATTATCCTGAACTGGCTATCGATGCCAGTGTTGAAGTTTCTAAATTTCTGAACAAGTACCTTCGAGTGTTGTCTTGAGAAAAGCAGAAGGCTCGAAGAATGTATGAAACACATTATCACTGGTAGTAGACTAGGCACGTTAAAAACAGCACGTGTTTTACGTTAGAGTAGCATTTATTATTCTAATTATACTTTGAGGGCACAAAAAAACGGGAATCTGGAGCTTCTTGTGAGAAAGCCTCCTGTTTTCTTCTTTTTATGCAATACTTAGGCTTTGGGGCTCATATTCAAAATAAATACACATAATACAGCGCACATACACAGACACGCTGCACACTTTCACAGGAACATGCAAGCAAGCACCCGTGCACAAAGGGGGAAAAAGTATCACACACATGAACGCACATTGGCAGGCAAACAAGGCAATATTCAGCATCACGGAGTCGGAAGGGAGGCTAAGTGTGTTCTGCAAATCATTATGTTTTATCCTGAATGATTGCGAATCTAACTTGAAAAATGTCAGAGCAAATATATACGTCCCCGATTTAAAACGTTCTGACGTAAAAAAAAAACTAGCGAAGAGTTTCGCCACTGCACATTTTGGCTTCATCTTGCGGAGAAGAAATAAAACACGCACATTGCAAGAACCTTTCCAGTCTGCCGTTTTCTTTTTATCCAGCCATTGATTTAATGACTTCTGCTTCTTTCCTATAACAAAAAGCTAAACTAGGGCATACTGTTTCCAAGACTGAATGTCTGAACGCTTTTTCAAGGCATTTTAGTGCCGTCGTAGAACTAATTACAGTGTTTCTCGAAAAAGTGCGCAGCGTTTATCGGCTGGCTGAATGGCAGTACAGAGTGGCCTTAATAGCCAGAAATAAAAAAAATAGGCAAAAACTTAACACTCCTTATAACTCCTTACTTAATAGGCTGTCTTTCCGGACATCAATGCGAATATTACGACTATGAGACTGTAAAAAGCAAACAACGTGAATACACATTCCTGTATTCAAATACTCCCCCTTGAAGTCTAAATGTAGATATAAATAAGAACATATATATGAAGAACATATATATCAACGAAATTGTGTAGAGGATGACTGTTAAAGCATGTAGGTGAAAGATGAATCTATAAAATGGTAAATCAATAATCGATTGTGACCAAATGCAGGGGTGCTACCATCAGAGGCAAGGCGGAAAGATGAGGAAGATAAATGCAGTTTCACGCGGGAAAATAGTAACCTTGACAAGACGTTAGAGATTACTCAAACAGCGGGAGCATTTTGATGCGAGCGAATGCGAAAACGCCTCTGTTGCTCGGTTGAGGTGCACGTCAAGGAACCTCAGGCAGTCATAATTATTTCACAGCTCCCCATTTCTCATAATCTTATCAGGTTATGGCGATTAAAACTCCAGACTTCTTTTAAATAAATAAGTAAATAAATAAATAGACAAATAAATAAATAATAAAAAAATAAATAAATACAGGTTCTGTGTAAGCTCGTCATGATAAAATTATTTTAATCAAGCATAGTACTCAGCAACAAGAAAAAAACAATTCCTGCGTTTATCAGCAGCAGCTCAACAAATAATTCTTCTAATCAATCAGCCAATCAAATATTCAATGAAATTTAATTTGGATGAGACATTTTAAAATGCAGTACTACAAGGACTATTGGAACCGACAGCGTAGTGTTGCTAGGGGCTGGTCCGATACATTATTATTATTATTATTATTATTATTATTATTATTATTATTATTATTATTATTATTATTATTATTAATATAAGCTGATCACAGGGCTGACAACTGCCATCTGATGGGGCACAATGCCTGCCTGCTCCATTAGCAAGAAGAAACATAGAGGAAAGGAAGATAGGAGGAAATTGAAGTGGAAAGAGAAATTATTATCAGAGACGGGGACACAGTTAAGTAGTCACATGAAAGAAATGTCTGCAGCAGTGAGGCCAAATCAGTTTGTTTATGAAGAAAGAATAAATAGTAGAGAAGGAAAGACAGGGAAGTTAACAAGTTCAGAGCAACCAGTTGGCTATCGTACACGTGGGAACAAGATGGAGGAGACCGAAGGACGGAAAGGAAAGACAGAGAGAAATGCAGCACACAACACAGCACACACACGCCGTCAGTCACAGTCCGTCACTCTTACGCGGTACGCGACATCCCTGTCATGACCGCTTGCCCAAGTCCGCTTTTCTTAAAATCCTCTTTAGTGCCTTCATCGCCTTCAGCTGCAACTTCTTCTTTCGACGACATGCAAGAATACTCTCAACAGACATTGGTCTATTGTCAAAATTTACTAGAACAGACACCAGTGGCTATCTGTGAACATTATATACTGGAGAGTCACACAGGATGTAGCGCAGCGTCTCCTCGCAACGACAGACACAGCAAAGAGCGCTGTCGGCCATTCCACAGCGAAAAGAAAATAATTTTGTGGATTTCACCTCTCGCGATAAGCGATAGAGTATTGTGGCTTCTCTTTGATGGAGTCCGGTTGGCATACAGAGATGCATCGAAGATGCCAGGTGGCTTAGACGATTAGTGTGGTTGGCCTAGCTGCTTGGTGGGCACCGTAGAAAGAGCGTGATCTCCTGTGCAAGTCCTCAAAGGCTGCTGGCCGTGTCAGATCTTGAATGTGGGATAGTATTTCCTGCGTGCCTTTAAGAACTGCTTCATCGGCATTATTGGCGTTTCATTCCCTATGACGCTGCAGTGACTTGGAAGCCACTGAAACGTCAAGTGGCAGCCTTTCTCATGTCATGTATGAAAAAGACATCTAATTTCGAATGGGAGCTGTTCGTATGGCCCGCGGAACAGAGCTTAAAATTGACCATCATTGAGATGGTTGACGACTGACCAAACAAAGCACCGCAGGCAAGAGCAGCTAGTTCCGCAGCTGTCGACGTCACGACGTGGTCAGTCCAAAAGGTGATAATGATGTCGTTTGTCCAGACAACCACTGCACCATACGAACGCTGGAGGTTTGTGGAGCCACCGGTATGTACAGGGTGTCCCAAATATCACGCAGCTATATTTAAACATGGAGAAACGACGTTACGTAAAGCACAACTAGTGCATATTGTTCCCAGTGTGCTCTAGTAGCCACTACTAATTTTCGTTAATAATGTTTAGTTACTTAGTTTTCATAGTAATATTTATAACTCACCAAGTATTCGCCTAATCGTCAAAATTTCACTGAGGCTTATGCATGCATACTCAAATGACGTCTAACCGTGTTATTTTCACTCAATTAAGTGGTTATTTTTTGGCTGCTAAAAACACGAGGTATGAAAAATAAAATGTGGAAATGTTCCCACCCACAAAGGGTGGAAGCGTAGTCTTGACTTGCTACCTCACAGTGATCCTGTTTCAGGGCACGTCTTCTTGATACGTGCTCCAGTCTATTCACATCACATTTTTCATATTTTTGTGGGCTTTATTTATCAGCTAAACAAAGCAAGGGTGTGATTAGTAAGTTGTTGAAAATAGCGTAGATAGAAGTCATTTGAACATGCGTACAATATGTTTCACTGACAACTTCGATGTTATGTGTGCATTTGTTAAGTTATAAACATAATTGGGGCTAACTTACCAAACATTAGTAGTGGCTATAGCTTCAGTATACTGGAAGCAATATGCACTAAGTATGCTTCAGGCAACGACATTACTTTTCTCTTTTAAATTGACCTCAGTAATATTTGGGGCACCGCGTATAGCCCGTATAACTCTCGTGCAAAAGAGGCGGAGAGAGTTGTGTCAGCACACGCGATGGCTCAGACTTTTTCCCGATCCCTGGTACATTTAGATGCACTGTGGGTTTAATAAGACGCCAAGAGGAAATCGCTATTTTAGATGCAGTGGCGAAGCCGAAATGAAGTCTGTCGTTGTACTTGACAATACCGTTAGGAAACGATGCTTGGCGCCTGTTTGAAGGCAGTGTAGCAAGATTATGATAGGCAGCATGTGCAAAATTGTCAGACGTGCATTAACAGAACTTTCACCGTGAAGTGAGTTGGCATTGAATGGTCACAAAGAATAGCAAATGTTGCTTCTATTGACACATGTGTGGGCAAACGAAGGCTCATTATGAGTGTTTGAACTTGTACTGCTTGCAGAACACGAATATTTGTCTTTCAAGCATTGCTAAGCATGGCAAGACCAAATCTCCCGAAACCGAGAAACAACGCTCCGTAGTTATTTATGAAAGGTAGCAAAGCTTCATGGGCTTGGTTATGCCGAGCAGTGCATTCTGACGGGTACGCATTGTCAAATTCAGCAAATTGAAACTTAAT
>WOVY01010063.1:0-72500 GCA_013436015.1 Rhipicephalus annulatus | reverse complement strand
GTCTATCTATCTATCTATCTATCTATCTATCTATCTATCTATCTATCTATCTATCTATCTATCTATCTATCTATCTATCTATCTATCTATCTATCTATCTATCTGGGGTAAACCAAAACTAGTATGGGAGGGTAAGATGATTTGACAAATACGACTTTTTGGACATGACATGAATATATCCCAATCCCGTCACGGACATTGTGGCACATAGCCGGGGGCGGGTATGTGCTACTGGTATGCCATTGATATGCGGGTATGTGCCACAGGTGATTGACAGTTTAAATAAACCCAGAAACGGTGAGAACAGACATGGTTCATTTTAACGCGCGAGCGTAAAAAAAAAAACTGACATCTGCTGCGCTGACCAGGTGAATGCGAAGAATAAATGTCAGGGTCCCATAAAGGATCAAACACCAGCATTCTGCGTGACAACCACATATTCTACCACAGTGCCACGTCAGGCCTCGGAGCTACTTTTCAAATAAGCCCTAATGTTCGTGAAACGCCCATTGTGGCTGCAATGCTGGCTATCCTATTAAAGAAAACATTACATATGTACTCTTATAATACAGACGTCACGTCATGTGCCACGATGTATGCGACAGGATTATTCATTTATTTATTTATTATTTATTTATTTAGTATACCTCAAAGGCCCCAGTCGGGGTATTACATGAGGGATGGGTCATGACATATTTATGTCATGACCAACAAGTTATCTTTGTCAAACTAGATAGATAGATAGATAGATAGATAGATAGATAGGTAAATAGATAGATAAAAATCACAAAACAGTTACTTCCATCCATCAGATAATAAAAATTTCTTCCATCAGATAATAAAAATTACAATACAGTCACCTTCCATTCACATGCTTCGCTTAAAATTGAGTCCCAAGGTACATGGGATCTGCCGAATTTATTGTACAGTTTCATTATACGTGTGTCTGAATTTAAAGGGAACCTTCAGTGACATGAATGCTTCCCAACTTGCTCGACATTCCGTCGTTTTTAAGTTGCAAATGCGGCTTATACAAAGTTACCTTTAAGATGTGGATTTAACGCACTGAATGCGCGTTAGCATTGTTATTGTTGTAACGTAAACTACATGTCTCTTAATTATTCCATTGCCCTATTCACAGGCACAGGCCATTGTATCAACAGAACTAGAGAGGGCTAAAATTTTGTTCTATTTTACGGAACACTTAGCGAGGGGAATCACACGAATATAAACTTATTGCGACGGCGAACTGGTTTGTTCGAAGTAGCACTTTGAAATAATGTAAGCAAAAGAGTGTAACTTTGTACTGGCAATTAGGCAAGAAGTAGTTGAACATAGAGTGCCCACTAGCTTTAACTCACACTTTGCTAAATAGAGCTTTTACCGCGGACTACTTGGTTCATGTCTACAAAATGCCTCATGCGGCCTGCAAGCTTGTTGGCAGATTGAGACACTCAGTAACCATCATCTCCCTCATAAATATAAAGCTATTTTATGAGCATTGCAAGTTAAAGGCTTCTCCCAATCATCTACCATCTACACTACCTTGCACGAGATGCTGCCAATCATTCACGCATAATCAGTACATCGAGGTGAAGCCGATGAAGATACCAATATATTCCTGTTCGACATAAAAAAGAGCTAGTATTTCAACGTTATTATTTGAAATACGCAACCAGAAAATGTCAATGCAATAATTTCAGTCACATCCCTGGGGCATAAGACAGTGGTTGCGATAACCACCGTGAACTGTATCACACCTGGCATATAGCGTGAAACAATGACTAACAAATTCGACAGCGATAGCTCATACTAGGTGTAAACTTATAGGGAAACCGATTTATAAACACGATTAGTAAAAAATAAGAAGAAAACAAAAGTTGAGAAACAGTAAAGCATCAAGAGGCACTCAAGAAAAAAAAAGAAAAATAATGACCACCAATAAAGCAAGATAGTGAAAAAACATTTGGGCGTTATGTATGGCTGTACTAAGACAAATATGCTGCAAAAACATTGCGACAAAAACAAAGACATAGGAAACTAGGGCCTTGTCAGTGACAGGTAACACCTTCGAGATAGCTTTCAGTCTTTGAGCATTGACGTCATGTGCACACGAAAGCAGAGAGCCCATACATTACGATAGATGACTCGTATGCTGCTTACCGTGATCGTCTATCCTCTAAAGTACTTCTTTCAATGAGATGATGTTCAATGCTGAACATCAGCTCGCGGGCACAAATTACGGCAGCAGCAACAGCGTTTAGATGGCCGTGTGTTGTATAAACACTCGTCTCCTTAGATTAGGTCCCTGTTGAAGAAGCACATGGGCGGTCAAGCTTGACATGGAGTGCTACAGAACGAGCGCCTTATAGTCATAATGCCACGTGAAGACGTCAAACGCATCAGTCTCAAAACCAAAGAATTTGATTAAAGCTGACTGTGACTCTCAAGTTGGTCGAAGTTACGCTACCTTCATGACCCTTTCCGAGTGTCTTGGTGGTATTGGCCTGAACTGGTGCATTCCATAACGTCTTTTGCACTATACAACCAATCGTGGCATCTGCATTGAGATTATATTTATATCTAGTCGCACGCTCGTGTGGGCACGTGAAGTGGGTACTGCTAGTTCACTTATTTATTTATTTATCAATTTATTTATTTATTTATTTGTTTATTATTTTGCTATTTATGTATTTATTTATTTATTTACATCACAGCTTTCAAGAAAGTTCAGAGAACAGAGACAATATATTGTTTCTTCAGGTTCAACTTTTTCTGAATGACTACGGTATGCCACTTGATAAGGCTTTCCACTACAACCATTTGTTTGTGCTCACATGAAATAAAGAAAATAAACAGAAATTCTGCATTCTCCGTTCGACTAAAGAAGAGTCAGCAGCATTTGCGCATAAATAAATACAAGCGATCTAAAAACAACAGTATTGACTGAAGCTTACTCGTCCTGTCCCACTGGTCCATGTTACGTCCCGCTATTTGGAACTATAGTTTCCACCTTTTATCTGATTGACTGTCATAATCAGCCTCAAGTCATTGACAATGCACTATCATCACGTGTACAGTGAAAAGATCGAGTGGGGAAGCTGTATCGATGTTCGTTAATAGGCACAGAGAATTGGCTCCTTTTTGCATGTACTAATCAATACAGAGCTGATGTTCTTGATGTTTCTTTCAAAAACACCGTAAATAATTTAGAAGGATAAATGAAATCGACCATGCCTCCGCTACGCCCGCGTGGCTGCATTTTTTGTTGCCTTCCTTTAAATTCCTATCGGGCCCTGTAGAGCGTGCTCTGCTACAGACTTTGGTGCACTGCAGAAAGCCATACTTTCATGCACATATTTGTGTATATACATAAACTCACTGTGTTTTTTTTTCTTTAGTGTCTCTCTTGCTTTTTTTTTTCACTAAGCATGTCAAGTTGCTAATGCTATTATAAGAGACATGCGCAAAACATGCTCTAATTTTTCTAAGTATGTTGCGTAACGACTCAGTAATTAGATGATCAGACGATTTATATACAAGGTAATCTCGCGCAAAGCAAATGTATTTGCATTTTATTTGTCAACCGTCGCTAGAGGGATAGATATCTGATGAAAAGTAATCTCAGATTTCTTTAAAACTGAAAAAGCTACAAGTTAATGCCGTTTTATGACTGAAAAAAAAAATGTGGGGCGAATACAGAAGTGGATCTATAATTCTCGCACAAAAACTAAAACACACGTTGTTTGGTGAACTGTACCTTCACTGTAGCCCTCATACATGCGGCACTATATTCCTCTATTGCGTCGTGCTATACGATTGGAAACAGAAATGAGGCTTAACTAGGTCATCAGGTTCTCCTCAAGCGAGTCATGCAGCACTACAACCGAGCGTGCAACAGGGAAGAGAGATCAAACGCAAGCCACGGTTTTTGCAGGATTCTGGCTGCCGCGCGTGATTGTTGAGCCAGTGGCGAAGGCGCGCTGTTTTGAAACCACCTGCGTGGTGTTCGCGGGACCCGGGGCGAGGAGGAAGTTCCTAGAAGTGGAGAGCACGCCGTCCAGACCCTCCCGCAGATCGGCGCTGCTCGGAGTGCGCGGGTGTGCGCGTGCGTCAAATGCCCAGGAGCCAACCAAGATAGATTTACTGCTCGCTCAAGGCGCGAGCGCTGGGGCGTCACGTCATGGACCACGTGACGGCTGGCGGGCCCATAAAAGACCCGTTGGAAGCAATACGCTGTACACACACGCACTCCAACCGTTCGGCGCCGCGTTCACGGCTCCTCTCCTCGCTTTCGCGTGGCAGTCGCGCGTGCTTTGTTTTGCCTCGTGCGGCGCATGGTGGCCGCCCTGTGATCGGGGCCGCCTGGAGGAGCTACAATTTGCACGCTGTTCCGCGCGCTCTGCCGGACTGCACTTGTCTCGGGAGAGCAGCGGTCGTGCCGAAGCTCGGCTGCCGAGGTTGTACGGCATGGCCTTAGAGAACGCGACGCGTCGCGCGTCGCCAACGCGGACCACGGCCCAGCCTTCCTCAAGCCAGGGTTCGGCAGCTGACAGCGAAACGTGCCTGACGGGTGATGGGGCGGTTGGCGTTGCCGCTGGCGTTCGCAGTCCGTCGAGCCAGCAGCAGCGCAGCCCCAGCCACAGCGTCCGCAGAAAGCCACGTGCCTCCCCGCGCCGATACCACGGAAGCCACAGTAACGGCTGTGCCTCGGCCACGGCATCCCCTCTGCGGGATGCCAGTGTCAGCAGGTCCCAGTCCATGCGAACCACACGCAGGCCCCACTCGCTACAACGCCACTTTCGCGATCGCATCGCCAGTATTCCGGGCGACCTGCTCATGGTGAACGGCGCCAACGACTCGCGTGGCTCGTCCAGCAGCTCGCTGCCCTGCGACGAGCCGGCGGCCGACCTGCAACGCCTAAGAAACTTTGCCGTCACCTCCAAGGGAGTCGTGAATCGCGGTGACTCTTTCCGTTCCAAGTCGCGCAGTACGCACAGTGTCGCCTCGACAGGCAGCGGTCACAAGCTGGCGGTCCCTGGCTCTTCGGAAGTCGGCGGCGAAGCGACCAGCGACGCGTACTGCGTGTGCGCATCGCTGGATAGAGACAGACGCGTTGTCAGCTCCCTGCAGCCACTCAATTCCGAGCCAGTGGTGCGCACGGACCGGGCCACGTTCGCGCTCGCCTGCCTTGAGCCCGCTGGCCCGAGCCTGTCTGGTCTGCCACCCGAGGTCGTGGTCACAAGAAGCACCGAGCCGGCTGACCTGGCCCGCTACCGAATCCTTGTCCTTGGTGCTCGAGAGGTGGGAAAGACGTCGCTCATCAACCAGTTCATGACATCCGAGTACATCTACGCGTACGACAGCTCTGTCGGTGAGTGTGCTTTCTCACATTGGCGGCCAGGGGCACGTTTCAAGCGGCATTGTAACACCGTCTGAAAGGTGTCCCCCGTCGTACCTTTCCCACAGAAACTGCTTGTTAGTTGTTAGCTCAGAGCTTGTTACTTGCCAATAGAATCTGATCCACTTATATTGCTTACCTGTCTTTTCCCACTGTTTACCCACTGGAGGCCTGACAAAAAAACCATTAAGGTAATTTGCAATTTGCGAGGTGAAATCCCATCTGCTACTAAGCAGTTCTGTACCTTTTACATCTGGCCATCGCAGAAAAATAACAAGCTTATGTTTTGGAGTACGTCAAGTACAATTGCATGTAGGAGTATACATGCCGAGAATGTATTGTATTCTGTTGAACTGGCAGACTTGGACATAAGACTGTGCGCATTTTCCGCAGAGAGATAGAGATGCAGGGAAACTGTGCCACACTAGCGCCCTTAAGGACACTAGATTTCATTCCCTGTCCTAAACCAAAGAACCAAAAAACAGTCAGAAAATTGTGAGGAAAAGGGATGAAGTAAGATAAAACAAACACAAAAGTTGCATGCGTCAAGAACAATGGCAAAATAATGATGCTGCACTATTTTGCGCTTGGACTTCTAAAGCAAGCTGGCCATATTTAAGCATGTAAAATATAGCCTTTGTTATGTAGGTTGCTTTCAACTTCTGAAGCAGCCCAAAAACATCTGTCCTTCTTTTATAACGAAGCGAAAATGCAATCGAGTCCATCTAGCTGTGACTTGCAAGCTGTTCCTGCTAACCGTTGTCAAGTTCGAAATTTACTCTCTGTCAGAAAAATCCCTGTTACATTTCTACCTACTTATGCAGCATGGATGGCAAAAAAAAGCACGCGCAACATACTCTAAAGGAAGGTGCATAACTGCCGTGTTATATACTTGACAAGGAAAATTTTCCATTGTAAACATTTCCAAGCAATGGACAATATCAGAATATTTAAGCAATATCTCGAAGATACAGGCTTGCAATTACGTAACTAGTATTTTATTCAATTATGTTACGTTTTATGCTTGATAGATAGATAGATATAGATAGATAGATAGATAGATAGATAGATAGATAGATAGATAGATAGATAGATAGATAGATAGATAGATAGAAAAGAATTCGCTTTGAACATGCTGTTTGTAACTGTTGGAATTCTACCAATTTACGAACAAAAACTGTCCAAAACTTGTTTTCCTTGGCAACTTTCGTTCGCAATGTCTGACTACCAGAGCGGCAGAGAAACTGCACTGCACAATTACGCAGAAAGTTGAAACTGGAGATTGGTCCATTAGTTCGTACTACATCGGTCCTTTCACACTTATTTCGTTTAGCTATTTCATTAACCAGTGTCGATCTTTTCCAGCCTCCACTTTCCTCCGAACATGCGGCTGTTCCAAGTCACCCATTTTTTTGCATTGATTTCGCAACTCTTGTCTTTTTAAAGCGAAGTCGTTGTAAAGCGAATCACCGTGCGAGTGTGAAAGTGTAGTACAGCACTTATTTCCAGGCATGCGACCGAAAACGCTGTGTCTAACGCGAGAACTGTTTCAGTGGCACAACGTGCAATTCGCACTAATACAACGGCAGGGCACGGTCAAAGTAATTTTGATTCGCTTGCGCGCAGCTGCTCGTGCAACGAATGCGCATGCGCACAGCCGTTTCCTAGAAAACAACCTCGTGAAGGAGGTGGCGCGTTTTTATAAATGCCTGAGGGCGCTGCTGGATCGCTAACACTTTGCCATCGGCCACAACTCCTAATTGCGAGTGCCGTTTGCAATCGACAATTACGAGCAGCGGCTTGTAATCGCAATTTGCAAGTGAGGCTTCATTGTTGTACAAGGCCCGCAGTTTCTAAAAAGAAAGAAGTCAAAAAGGAAATTGGTTTTAAAAAAGCAAATTGATCTGAAAAAAAAATGCCAGCCGAACCAATTTGCGCTAGATACGGTGTTCTAATTTACTGTGCTGTGAATGAAATTTGATGAGAGATCAGTTCTATCTTTTCCGCAAACAGCAAATAATACTATTTGTTGGGTATTTTTAACGTAGACTTCTCTAAGAGCGTGATTATATTGTCATCGTGGCCTCGTATGTCCAGTGTTACGCATTTCCTTACAAGTTATCAAGATAGGTGACGCAAATGAATGTGAAGAGGACATTATGAGACAACGAAATACTGAACTTTGCATGCTTGACCTCCCAATATTCAGACTCTCTCCATGAACGTATCTAGTACAAGGCATGAGAACACGCAGTTATCCGGACAAGCCCCTACCATTCGTGACGCCACACGCGTGCTACAGCAAACAGTGCAGACATTGAAGACGACGATTATTCATAAATCAATGGGGTTTAACTTAGCTCTGATAGTGTATTCCGCAGTAGCCTGTCACGCCCACGAAATCGAACAATAGAAACGTCTTCTAATGATGCACGATTTTTTTTCTTTTTTTACAATAAAAGTTGTGGCTTCGACAATCAGAGGCTTGTAATGCCTCCTAAAAAAAACCAGATCACATTTTCCCTTCACTGTTCATTTTCACTGCGCGTTGAAACGACCATTTGTTATTTCGTTTGATCTCGCTTTTTTATTTATTGAAGTTTTTTTTTGTTCTGCTGCTATATCTTATCTCCTTTTTTTGCAAGCAGCCTTTCCTATGATTGATTTCTACTTTGGAAATAGCCAAACTGTTTCTGGCAGTACTAGAACATAGTATATATATATAACGAAACTAATTAAGTTTCAACTTTTCAAATCTTCAAGTATGCGGAACTGTATGTAAGTTGTATGAGGGGATGTAATGAATTTATTTCTTTATGCGGAGATATTCTAAATAGTTTCATATGTAGTATCCGGTATACGCTTCGATGGCTTCTCCCACGTTCGCAACATAACTGGCTGATGGCAATATGCCTTGCAAAACGCGTCCGAAGCGCCACTTATGACGCTAAATAAAAAAATAAAACGACGATGACTTTGAACGTTTGGCAAATAGGTGCAAGATAAGGCTGTGTAGTTCCCTCTCAAACTAGGCTAACATAATGTTGACGACATGTTTGTAAATAGTGGCATAGGTGCTGTCGACTAGCTGAGGCGCTTGTAGCGACGTCGGGGTGCAGGCGTCGCCCAGCTCAAAGCTCGCCACCGCCCTCTATGATCACGTGACAACTGACACAGCAGCTGCAAAGCTGCCGCCGAGCACAGCGCGTCGGGTAGCCTGCCACGTGGACCCTGACGCTCTTAGAAGGCACTGTGCCGTGCTCCCGACCGGGTTGCAGAAATTAGGTGCCTTTTCTCATCTTCTAACCACTACCACCACCACCACCACGCTCTTAGACGTTTATCGTTCCGTAATTTTCAATAACTTATTTATAAAGCACATCACGTTACGCGTTACCGGCAGACGCACTGAAAGGCTTCCTGGTTGAGTCGCCTAAAAAGCTTACGCGTTGAGTGATTGGCTTACGACTATTACATAATCTACTACTAGTTGTCACGGTAGCTGGAAGCGTGTGCTCTGGCATGCGTAACCGCCGTCTATGATGTATGCATCGCTGGTTTGAGACGGTAGCTGTGTTATTTCGCGTTCTCGGCCGAACGAGCCAGCCCACAACAAAAGTAGTGCCTACAAAGTGTCTATTGATAGCCCATACCCCGGTTGGAAGTCTTTGTTCCGCCCATGGCTATAACTTACAAGCTCGAACTACTAGAAGCAATGAAACGCGACGTCTAAGCTTGGCGTTATCAATAGAGCAGGTCTCGCCGACATAATGAATATAATGCAATGGTTTTCTCTTTCGCATTGTCTTAGTTTCCAATATTATCGATGGCTCACGGCTAAAAAATCTTGATTACAACGTAAGCAGCGACGTACGCGCTGCCAGAAAAGCTGAAGAACTGTGAAAAAAAGAATAAGCAAGAATATTTTATTGCAGACGTTTTCTACCTCACCTACATTCGGTAGCACAACGAACCAGAATCCCCAGAAAGAAAATTTGTGCCTTTTGTGCCTTTAATAACTGTTCTTGAAAGGGAGGCTTTACCGAACGCAAAGTGTTGCAGCTCTTCAGCATACTGTCTGCTGTGCTTGGGATACGGACGTACCACTAAATGCTTCTGTTCCCCACAAAAAGAAAAAAATCTTCAGCCAATCTACAAAACAATAGGCTCTACATAAGTTCGCATAACGCAACAAATATAAACCACTCATTATTTACAGCGGGCGCGTTTCTATAAGAATATTCGGCCATTCGCACGCAATAAAAGCCGCAATCTGCGGCTGCCGAACAATTTTTTGAAACAGGAATCTTTGCACTTGATTAAAGAAGAAACAAAAACTTCATGCTGGTCCCGACAAAAACTGGTTAGCAACGCCTTTGTAATATGGGCGTTCCAGCATCTGTGTAGAGCAAGACGAAAATGGGAGTGATGTGCAAAAAAAAATAGAAAGAAAGCCTACGCATAACATCCAAAGTTTCAATTCCTCTAAAATACGTACTCGTTTTAGTGTCGACACGCTTCACACGAGCCTCTATTGTTCGCTTTGGTTTTTCTTTGAGAGCAATTATAAATACCAGTGATGATATAGCAATTCTTTACGCGATGAAAAACGCGATGGTACTGTCGTTTGATAAGGTTTTCAAGTGCTCGCCGCACGCGATCCTGCGTTTCGCAATTCAATACGAGAAACCTGCCGCCGGCAAAATGCCCGTATACGTATAGCTCCCTCTACGATGATGCAATGCGCGAAGTGATGCCTCGGATGGGGAAAAGAAAAGGATGGGGAAAGCTCGTCGAAACTATCATTATGAAAAAATAAACGTCCTCTTATTTCTCCTACGCAATACTGGTAATGACACGGAATATACTGTGCTCGTCTTGGCTGTTTTCTGGCATTGATGATTCAATTGCAAGAATTGGGTGGCGAAAAAGCGGAATGTCTTTTTGCTTTTCGGATGCGGTAATTAAAATTCGTATTATCTCTTCTATTTGCCTAGATTGTTGTGAACACGAGCGTGGGTTGGCCTTTTCGGGTGGCATAGAGTTACAGGTTTTTGCAAAACGATCTACACGTTACATTTGAAAAGCGCGTGGGCCCGCTCTCCTGACCCATTGAAATAAACTTGATTGCCGAGCCACTCGGCAAAGGCGCCGGTGCACTCCGGAAACGCCAAGAGCCGCATGAATAGGAAACGAGAGTATTCGAGTATGTATTCTACAAAAGGCTTTGTCTTACAATGTTCTGACATGGCCCTTATAGTTCCGTCGCTATCGGCGAGGAAGCGCTTTTCCCGGGGAATGTACAGTGTGCTTTGAATGACACCCACAGCCGTTCCTCTTATTTTCGCACATAAAAAAGAGCGGTCTTGGGGCAACTCGAGTCGCGGTGTAGATGAGAGAGGATTGAGAAACGACTATAAAGAGGAACATTATTGCCTTCTAAATCAGGATAGCTGTTCCACATAACTGCACAGACTCGTTTTCATAAAATCTCTCGTATTCGATGATATAAGAAGCGTCTAACGGATTTCTGAATGTACGAGTCGAAGACGTTAGTTATAATCAGCTCAAGTAACCGCGTGGGCAACTGTGGGAAGACGGGACCAGCACAACGCAGACGCTAAACTTTTTTATAATTGGACCCATCATCTTCTATCAGTGGCTACGGTTAACACTCTGAGATGGGGTCCCCTCCAACTTATCTGCAACATAGTTATTAACAATGTGCGCTTTGAGCATTTTGGTCTCCTTGTCTCGAAATCTATACTTCTCAGGTTGCGATTACACGTGAGCTGCCTGTTAAGTTTGTCTGTTGTAGCTTACTTATTCCAAGCAACCCATACGCAGTTTCGCCTTTTATATAGTTTCTGTTCCGTTAGCCGTATCATGATTGAATAAGCTGCATATGGCATTGCACTGTATTGACGAAAGAAATACAACGCTATTGACACGGAACTGAGAATTTTCCATGTAACAAGGCGGTACCCAAGAAGGTATGCATACCATCCGCGAATCGTTGAGACAAGGATGCTGCGCAGGTTCCTATGCAGACTCCAGCGATTGGTGTTCAGTACTTCCAAACATTTTAATACACTTTTCATTAGTAATCACACATTTACATGTCTTCGGGCAAACACATTTTATGGTTTCAACAGAAATATCGAGCTTCTAATAGCAATGATATCATAGCCAGTCGTAATATACTCAAAACTATCATCCAAAAATTATCATCATAGTTAACAGGTATTTGCCACAGAATTTGGGCAAATCCCATTACTCATCACAGGGCCACTAAAAAAGAAAAAGGCAAAAGTTAGCCCAAAAAGTGGCTGCATAGTGACAGGCGGCGATCCGGAGATCTCGAGTACGTACAACGAAACGAATAAAGACGTAATTTTTTTTGCGCGGTGGTGATGTTGTTGTTGTTGTTGTTGTTGATGATGATGATGATGATGATGATGAAGATGGAAACTTTATTTCTCCCCAAATGAGGGAGCCGATTCAAGGGGACTGTTACGTAGCCTATAAAGGAGGCTTCGAGTGTGCGCCAGGCGACATTCTTACCCGCATAAACACCTTGCGAAGGTAATATAGAGCGATAATGCGGGCTTTTAGGTACATACTGAACTTAGGATAAGCAGCGCTACAACGGGATATAGAAAGAAGAGACTTGTTCATGTCCCTTGTTTCTTTGTTCCTTTGTAGAACTGTTTATACGAAGTTCAGAAGGAGAGCGACTAGCGAAGCAGAGCATAACCTGCTGTAGTACAGTATAGCGGGGGAGTGGTACACGGAATCGAGGATGAAGGAAAGTGTGAGGTTGAGGAGGTAAAAAAGAAGGAGGGGAGAATAAATCATACTATAGAAATAAAGTCAAAGATACAATGAAAGAGATTCGAAAAGACAGAAATACATACGAAAAATTGAAATAGCAAGCGAGATATACAGAGATAGAGAGAAATAAATAGAAGATAGAGAAATAACGACAGAAAGATTGTGAAATAGAAGGAAATGGACAGAGAGGGATAAAGGTATAGGAAGATTAGGAGGTGAGGACCACCACAAGCCATTGCTGCTGCCTCAGTCTTAGCTCCTATATTGCGGAGCCGCCTCATTTTCTTATTTGCAGCAGCTCTAAAATCTGACGGACTGCCCGAAGAGGCTTTTGTAATGTAACCGCAGCAATGAGACTCCGTATCGCTTACAATACGGAGTTTGCCGCTCCAACAAGTGTAAAATAACTGCTTGATTTTCTACTAAAATATGAGGCTGAAAAGATGTTTTCAGCCTCAAAAAAGTGCAGGGCCTTCATATTATGCGATGGACCAAAAAAATAAAACGTTTGATTAGCCTGAAAAGCATTTCCGATGGAGGCGGAAATGTTGTAGGCCCGTGTACTCAGATTTGGGTGCACGTTAAAGAACCCCAGGTGGTCTAAATTTCCGGAGCCCTCCACTACGGCGTCTCTCATAATCAAATGGTGGTTTTGGGACGTTAAACCCCACAAATCAATCAATCAATTGATTAGCCTGAAAAATTGAACGAATGAGCCGCCAGAGATTCGCCAGGTGTAGCCGACACTTTTGTAGACACTGAGCAAAATAAAAAAAGAAAGAAAAAAAAGTGGTACTGGTAGAATCATATAGTGCGTCGAAAATAACACTTGCAGACAACTAGTAGGCGTAGTTAAGTAAAGGGACAGGGGGATGATGAAATGAAGACGTTTGTAGGAATAAAATTGAAACAGGTTGCAAGAGATAGGGCCAATTGGACATCATTTGTAGAGGCCTTTGACCTGCAATGAAACAAGAAGATGGTGATGATGAAGAAAGCAATGGTGAGACGTTTTGGTTTGAAATTAAAAGAAAATACTGTTGAAGTGGAGTATGAGTAACGGGATGTTTTTTTTAGTAAACTTACAGCATTTACAGGAAAACCTCGGGGCAGGGGTGGTGCAGTAACTCTTCATATGCATGATACCGAGTGCCAGTTCTGTCTGTACGTAAGCAGAAATGGGCTGCGAGTTTTTCGTTGCTGTTCTTTACACAAAGAACACATAATGTGTTAACGTTTTCGTTATTGTGATGTTTTCAATAAACTCGCTGGTTTACTACTAGATTGGCATCATGGCTTATACCAAACAGGCTTTTTGTTACATGTTTCTCATCGGCACATTGTTCAAAGCCGAGGCAACAAGAACTTAGCCATTTATACGTTCTTGCGTGGCGTTTTTGTCTTCTGTTAAAAGATGCGACCATGGTTGTCACAATGGCGGCGTTGACATTTAGTTAGCTAAAGATGCACGTCATGACGCCTTGTGCCCACAAATGATAATGAGAAAGAGCAAAATCGGAAGAATGTCGAGTTTTTTTTTAATAACCCGTCTCATTAAAACTATACATGTCTATTGTAGGCCTTTGAATGTTTCTCTTTCTGTTTTAAACATTTTTCTCTATCAGCATTCAACCAATTCCGGAAACAGACCTCCTCTGTTCGTGTGATACCCGTTAATTTTCCCCCCGCAGTCAGGTTTCATGCATTCTTCATCTTGAGAATGACGTGGTTCATTTGTAATCGAAGCCAACATTCACCTACCGTGACACTAAGTTGCCGTTCTCAACGTACAATAACTAAGCGATCTCGACTGTTCGAAAACGTGACTCTCGATCCCAAGCCAAATCCCACTACACGTGCGCCGTAACTTACATCAGCCGTCCGAAAGACAATCTCACAGGCCGTCTTTATTTCCGCCCTCCGGCAATTGTACGTGACATCCGTGCAACAGCGGTGGTGATTGCATAAAAAGTTCGCCACCTACGTTACACGTCACCCCGTGTTCCAGCGCAGCCCACGCACCGGCTTAGCAAAAGCAGTCAAGTTTGGCGCCGTCGCTTCCGGCTCAGCCCTTGAGATGGCACGTTGCTCTGGCGTGGCAGCATCATCGCGAACATCTCGTCTTTCCACTCGAAGATAAACCGCCTTGCCTGAGACTGGGAGAAACATATATTCCGGCTTTTCGAGGGTCTAAACCGTGACGCAAATAGATTGGTCGCGCTTCGAGTTAACTCGTTAGCCCTCGCCGCTTGCTCGGCTTGTTTTCCTGTATTTGAATCCGCTTATCGTGCTCGTCGAACGAGAGTCCCCGACGGTCGCGGTGTGTCGTAATGTGGCGGAGTGGCGCAAAGATAGCCCCCGCTAATTGAATGTATTCGGTTGGTTGATGAACTTTCGCAGAGCACGTGCCCGATCGCCGGGACGAACAGGAGTTTCACCCTCCCTACCACCGAAGGACTGAATGCTAAATAGAGCTGCAGCATTCATCGGTCGCGCTGTGAGCTGAGTTCATGACAAACAAGCGACCCTAATCTGGGCAGACTCAAAAGCGTCACATCAAGGGTGACAATGCGACCCAAATAAAATCGCACTGAAAGCCATCAAGGAGGTGCGGTTTGCATAACAAAAAAAAGGATCTTTGTTTCGCAGTGTTGAGGACAGGGAGAAAGCCGATTCGGCGTCCGGCTTCTTGTTTAGGGTTGGTAATGAAGTATACGGCTCCGTGCTATGCACGTACACGCAGTTCTTGATAAGGGTGCGTTGTTAATTAGCGTAAGAGCGTCGTGCATGGGTACCTAGTGCGGAGATGTGGAATTCCGACGCAGGCGAGCACTTGTCTTTCGCTAAAACGCGCAGTTAAGATGGGTAGCGGCCCCTCTTTAATGCACGTCAAAAGAAGTTCCTTCTTTCGCTCGTTCTGAAGCAGAGTCGACTGAACCCGAGAATTGTGCTTTTCTATAAATTGGCGCGGAAATAAACGGAGTGCCGAAAGAAGCAATGGATGTCGTTTTGGGTGTACAGCTCCTGAACTTGAGGGACCACTTCTATATAAATTATTGCGATGGCTATAAAAGCGTGCGCGTTTCGCATGTTACCACGGCTAACCAAGTTCAAGAGATGGCGGTCTAAAATGAGAAAGCGATGGCGACTCAGCCACATTTCGCTCCTTCCTTTCAGTCACGCTGTACTCTCGTGATCTTATTTTGGCAGCTGGTAAGTATAGAAGTAACCTAATGGCATTGTAGTGAGGCGCTAGGGAACTAAATCTCATAGCGTACTATGGTGAACTACGGCTATTGACACGCACTACCATATCACACATCACTTCGTAATTTCGACGCATAAAAGCCCACAGTTTTATCTTTTAGCTCTAGTATCCTGCTGTTGATGACGCTGCCTCGAAGTGATTGACTATATTGAAATAACATAACTCAACGTCAAAAAAAAAGTCACAGCTTTGCCGCGAAGGCAAAGCAATGAACGAAATAGCGACAAATTAGAAGGTCACGCGCAGAATCGAAAACAGATCGAAAGGTGCCCCGCGCTTCTTACGCACAAATGACGCACGAAACGTAATCACAGGTAAAGATGAACGTGAATAAGCGTCTCAGTTATGATTTTGCTGTGTCTTAGAAGCACGCTTTTTCGCAAACGGAGACAGTGCAATGATTACAATGACCTCTATGCACTCGGTAACTACAACAGAATCGTCCCGGTGAAAGCCCTAGGCCAGCTAAGGCGTACGATTATCCCCACCGCGAGATAAGCAAGCGCACGTGTGAGCGTCCACCAAGTGCTCCCTCCGCGCGACACAGTACGCATGGGAAATGAGAGCATGCGCCGTCGCGTCGGGAAGATGTGGTGATGCGTGCGCTCATTGCGCCATCTTGCTGGTAATTCTAAAAACATGATACTTCCCCCAGAGATGCTCATGGCCAGCGGTAAGTGGTAGATATAAATAACTTGCTGTTTCAACGTTGAAGGAGGTGCTCATTCGTTGCTCAGTAGTTAACGCCTCGCACTCACGATTCAGAGGTGTGATGTTCAATTGCGCTTGGTGGAGTCTCTTTTACTCCTTTATTTTTCTTTTTTGCGTTTTCATATATATATATATATATATATATATATATATATATATATATATATATATATATATATATATATATACGGTGAGTGGCGGTGACGCCGGCGGCAAAATCCAGCCTAGAGTGTCCATGTATTTGCTATCGCAATAAGGATGGCATAGTGAATGCCGGCCTGCGACTTAAAAATTACTATTATTCATGGCGCAGTGGGTACCCCGCAAGTGTGCTTGTAGCAATTACAAAAGGAGTGTTCAGAAAAGGCTCTGAAAGGCCGCTTTTTCAGCTTTCACTGTGACAGTGCTGCGTGTTCTGCGCAGGCCTGACGCTTTTAGATGCGAGGCAGCTCTTTGACTCACCTGTGTAACGCTGTCCGTCCGTGTCTCTGGGTCAACGTGCCTCACTACGTTCTCCCCGCACCAGTTGTTGGAACAATGTCAAGTAGGTCAAGTCGCTGCTGCACGTTGACATCATTCCTTCACCCGCAGCAGCTGCCCGCTCCTCCCAACACACCTAGGTGGTGTTGCTCCTCCGCCCGCTCACAACACACTTCTCTCTCGCTACACCTTCTCCACCGCCCGCAGCGCACGACAGCAAGTCGAGTGAATTGAATTGAAACTTTATTTTTATCTTTGAGACTACATGAAGGATAGCGGGAGTAAAAGCTGTATTAAAACAGCTTGACTAACTCCCGCTACTGGAAACACTCTTTCGGCTTGTTTATCTGCGATAAAACTTACACGAAAACTAACCTGCTTCCCATGTCCTTGCGTTTCAAAGAAACGTTTACTAAAGTAAAGGCTACACCGAGTTTCGCTTCAAACCGTTCTTCTAGCACCCGCGTTGGCTCCCGTTGCAGCCAGGATCAATGGTGTGCTCACAGCTGCTGCTTCGCATCCCATCATGATTCCTTTCGGGGAGATGGTCCTTAATTTTTTTTCGTCGTGCTCTATCAAGCACACTTTGATAAAGACGTGAGGGGAAATTGACCTAAAACCGTTCAACCTCAATTTAACTAATATTGCCAAGTTGCTAAACAGAATATTGCGTTGAGTTCCGAGTATAAGAGCGCATACCAGCACTTTTAAAGCATCAACAAAGTTTTCTCCGAACTCGATCACGTCGGATAATTACGAGAAGGGCTCTCAACTTGAAAGCCAACATATAATGTAGCCTCTCTTCCTACATTTTGAAGATAAGGCAATGCGGGTCATTGTGAGCGAGTATCGAGTGTTCTCGTGTGCCACCTTTATGGTGACATGCAAGCTCTCACTTTACATCAACACCTCTGCTTGACACCATTGAGGGTTCTTAAGTGTCCTTTTTTACCATACGTCCGCCGCTGTTCTATAGAGGTTAGAAGGCTCGGCTGTTGACCCGAAAGTCGCTGGCATTGAATCCCGTCCGCAGCGCTCATATGAAGGCGAAATGCTGAAGGCCGGTGTACCCTTGCAATGTCGGGGCTTGTTAAATAACATTTGAAGGCCGAATTTCCGGAACCATCAATAGTTCATATGACTACATCGTGGTTTGGGCACTTAGAACCCCAGATATTATTTTATTGAGTTACTTTCGCGTCATTATTTACATTTGTTAGACACAATGAAAAAGAAGAGCGCTTCGTTGTATCCGATATATAGCGAGTTGTATACTAGTGCACTTCAATATAAAAAACAAACAATCATCTTACTTGAAAGAAAACTGCGATACTAAGCACTTGAAAACTACGCACTTGCGTCCGGGTATTTATTTCTGCGTTGCGCGCTGCAATATTTATTTGCAATAACGACGCTCTGCACCCGGATGTCAATTTCCGCCTTCAAGCAAGTGAAGCGGTAAAAATGTGTGATTGCGCACATTCTTATAGCCAGTGCACCTCACAACAAGTCTCCGCTGTTGTAGAGATTCGGAAGCAAGTACATAGACGTCAGCAGGACACTCTGTAATTATTACTACCGGGGCTTCACCCGCCAAAACACTGTTTGATTGAGAGGCACGCTTTATGGGATGACTCCGGAAATTGAAACCACTTGGTTTCCTTTAACGTGCACCTAAATTAGGCACAAGGGCCTCCAGCCGCCTTTCGCCTCCATCGAACAGGCGTTCTTTGTATGGGCAGCCGTGCACCAATGTACCACCTCAGCGGTTGTAGAATATGCACTGTAAAGCTGGTTTATTTATTAACCTATTTATTTATTTATTTATTTAATGTTTTTCGAGAGAAAGCGCGTAAAACCGGGGGCCTGTGATCTTCACCTGTCTTGTCCTCGTAGCGAGAGAGAAATCGATCATTTTTGTTGTTGTGGTGCTTTGAAAACAAGTACGCGTGAGTGAATGCACGACACACAGACAGTGTAGAGAAGGGAGAAAAAAAAATAAACGCTTTTTGTCGAAACAGTGTTTCGAGTGATGTGCCCGATATCATCCTAAGGTGGAAGTGTCTTCTAGTCCGAGAATCCTCTAACGTGGGCTATTAGCCACAGCAATCTGTCCACTGTACTATTTTGTTGCGCGAGTGGCTAGACGCATAAAGATTCCTAAAATTGATTTGGGGAGACTAATACAAAAATGGGCAACCCAAAAATTCGCCCAGTCTTCGTGTTTGTGAGTTGGCGTTTCCGCCTTCGTTTATTGCTGTGTTTTGGTTTTGTTTCCAATGAAATAACGGACTGTGGTGAACTTCCTAACCCCATTTGACTTGGTCGGCCTATAATGATTAAGGTGGTGAAGTGCAACTGCTGAAAAGTTGCTAGGTTGTCGTCTCGTGACAAACCAGCTCCAAGCCACACGAAGCCAAAAGCAGGCCAGAAGTACCGAATATTGGACAAATGCGTGTACTACCCATTATTCCCATGCTCGCTGCAGCTCCGTGCGTTGCAGCTACCATAGAAACTAGCGCCAGAGTTCCCTGTAGTGTATTTACAGGAAACTCTATGGCTGGACGTTCCCCCAAACGTGCGCTCGTTGTTTTGAATAAATGGCCAGACCTAACAATGACGTATGCAGTCGTACCCGTTACAGTGTTTGATTTATTTCTTTTTTTGGTAGAGCTGTGTCAACAGGAAGGCTTCTAGTGCTTCTAATTCCTTTCCTAGAACCCATGCAGTGCTTCCTATTTCCTAAATCCCTACATGGTACTATGCTTCCGCCTTATGTTTCCATTGCCGCAGCTTTACACGCATCATACATCCAACACGAACAAAACCTTTCTTTTTAATCTAACCCGCTTTCGGACATTTCACCAGCTGCGCAATTGCGACGTCAGCATCTTTTTTTTATCTCTCTCCCACGCTTTTCGAGAATGTCAATGTTTCCAAAAAAGACACGAATTTCCGTTTCGCAACTTGATGGGGAATAATTGTGGGCTGAGAACGCGGAAGCAAAATACTGTATTATTTTTTTAGTTTTGCAAGTTATATGACTTGTCGCTTAAGACCGACAGAAATACAACAAAATCGATTCTCAAAAGTGAATCGTTCAAGCGTCGCAACAGCGATCTACACTAAAGCAGGCTTGGGTTGTCAGTACAAAGCACGACATGTCGATCGTGCACGCAAGGCAGTGTCGAGCGCTTTGTTACCGATATGTTTTCCAATTGCAGAAGCAGCAACTATTTCAGTGGTGTGGTGAACGAGGTTCTTTGTTTGTTTGTTTTTTTTAAAGAAAGGAAAGAAAGGACGGGACAGAGAAGCAAGGCGGGGGAGTAAACCACTGTAAAAAAACAGTATGCTCATTTACACTGTGGAGAGGGATAAGATAGTTTTAATCATATAGAAAGAGAGAAAGAGGGGAAGTATGCAAGCACAATTTCACACTCCTCACAGTCCCAATATCGCCATTGGTCTATAGTCGCCGGTGCAGGTCTGTCGTCTTTAAGGATTCAACACTGCCTTTATCCCCTACACCCGCGATGGCGATATTTCAACATAGTTACTGCCGCCGTTGGCTTGTGATCTGTGTGAGATAGAGCGACAGCGAGTGATTGTCTCTGCACGTAGTAGCGATGATCGACAGTAGCAAACGATGCATTATCAAGCAAAAATTGTTTAGCTTCTGCCGGACTCCACTGGGCGAAAACGCCGAAGCGAGAGGTCCTTCAAGTCCGGCTGCCAAATTCAGCCTTTTCAGTCCCATGAATAAAGAACATTAAAGTTACTCTGTCCATCCGACTTACATAAACTGTCTTGCATCAGAAGTGTTCAGATGTTATTTTAGAGGAATGATCGAGAGGTGAGGTTTCGCCAGAGTGATGTTGAATTGGTGTGGAACCAGACAACGAGGAAACTTCAGTGGCACAGTTTTAAAATCGAAACCAGATGGCCAGACTGTAGCGCAAACCTTACTTTGGCTGCCATACCCTAAAAAAAGCTGGGATACCGGAAAATTTCGACATCGCTGCGTTGAGCGCCGCTGGCTTCTTGCAGGCATGCGCACATAAACACGAATTGGTGCGCACTAAGAGAAACGTCGTACAAACAAAAAGAACCGGCATAACGGAGTCTTTTGCAAAGCGCTCCGTCACGGGATAAAAAAGAAAGCCGCAAATAATGTAGTTCGTTTTATGAACAGTAGGAAAGGACCGTGCAGATGTCATTTTGGGGCTTTTCATAAGTTCTTCGCGGAAAGACTTATCGAATTTTCGCCACTCACCGGGTCCGACTAAAATTTCATTTGCATCCGTGCGGGGCTCTTAAGAGCGCGTGCCCAGTCTTTCGTTCCATCCGAAAATGTCAGGCGTATGTCTCAGACATGAGGTATAGTCGTGCTGGGGAGGTAGGGTAAGAAATTACATTAAACTTGACATGTCTACAGCTTGTGAAATCTCTGGTTGACTGGATCTGGCCCTGAAAGCCGGTGACATCGAGGCCTTCAGACTATATAGTATAAACAAGGTTGAAGGGCGTAATGCATTCCAGCTTTGTACGAGTAACTTCATAGGCCAACGGGATCCTAGTTCTGTAAGTTATGAAGGAAAGGAGGAGAAACCAGAAATAAAAATTTGGCTAACATTGGGAAAAGACGTCTTATTCGATTTTCGTACGGTAAGTGTCAAATATGCATGCGTTGGTAAGGAGATGTCAATCGCACAGCGTGTAAAAATAATTTACGGATGTAAATTTTTGCTTGCCCTGAAAGGGCGTATGTGCGTTTTTCAGACAAGTCACTTGTATTAGTCTGAAAAACATCGGGTAGCCATCAAAAGAACGCACGATTTGCCCAAGCTGCGGTCATCAGCGCAATGTGATAAAACAATGATTTCGCAGCTGTCTTCGTCCATGACGCCAACTGCACAGTGATTGCCGTTTTTAACAGACGTGTCCTGGTGATAATACTTCGAGGCAATTCTGCACTGATAAAAAGCCAGCTTGTCACTCTTTGGAAGTGCATCAATGCTGCAACGTTGAGACTACCTATAAAAAAGTCGTGTCGCATAGAAGTCGAGTAGGGCTGGGTATCAAACTCCGGCTGGTCACGAATTTTCTTACCACAAAAGCCTGGACAGTTAAGAAGATTAAATAGAGGGAGGGGATATAACAATGCGCCAATTAACGCTACCAGTAAAAAAACGCATTTCTAATATATCATATAAAATTTATCATATTTTTAGGGAATGCTGCGTCAAGATTTGAGCATCGTATTCATATACTAATCTCAAGAAAGACTAAAATCTGCATGCCGTTTGCAGTGCATCTATTTGGTTCTGGTGTTGTTCCAATTCATGGTGATGGCAGGACACACACACACACACACACGCACACGCACACGCACACGCACGCACACGCACACGCACACACACACGCGCGCACACACACACACACACACACACACACACACACACACACGAACGCACGCACGCACACACACGAACGCACACACACGAACGCACGCACACACACGAACGCACGCACCAGTACCGTCTCTATAGCGTACCCGAATAAAGCGCTATTACTCACAATAAGTGAGTAAATATTGCGACTGCCATTTAGCAAACTCCACTAAATTTTATTGCTTGGGAAGCAGCAGGCCGC
Organism: Rhipicephalus annulatus; assembly: GCA_013436015.1. NCBI lineage: Eukaryota > Metazoa > Arthropoda > Arachnida > Ixodida > Ixodidae > Rhipicephalus > Rhipicephalus annulatus. Next base: position 50,154 of record WOVY01010063.1, on the reverse strand, counting down.
GCGTTTAATACGCCTGTTATAGAGTCTCACTTGGAAAGGTTGCAAACCTTATACAACCTTTGGCGTGTATCTTTTATTTCTTCGTTCCTGTGTTTTTGCTCTTTAGCGCTTCCGTACACCACTCTTAGTTCAAACCTTACGGGCTGATAGAAAATGCTTTACCACAAAATGGCAGGATGCGAACGAAATAGCAAGCTCATAGTCTTAAGAGCTTTGCCCTTCGCTTCTAAACATGAAAAATACACTTACGTTTGCTCTTTAATGCAGCGCGAATTGGTATCGGCTTTTCATGGCTTTCAAGTATAGGTGCTGCCTTGTCCTTTAAAGATATATGCGGAAAAGCGTACGGCACTTGAAATGCGCATTTGTCGCAGGCGATGCTTTTAATCTCTGACACTGCGTATATGCAGCCACCGCTATCGCAGGTAAAAGAAGTATTGGCTTTTTGAGGTGGCATGAAATGGCAGAAGTGCGGAATTCCAGCAAAGAACAAAGCAATAGTTTTGCGACAGCATGGCGTGTGTCTCAAACGTGTTCTTCAAGTTGAGAGCGATGCGACAGAGGACGGAAAAGGTTCGGCGACCCCAAAAACAGTCACATTCACCTAAACCTGTGACGTGGGCCGGACCATTCCCAAAGAGCTCGAGATTGCGTTTTTTTCCCCTATACTTCAGAAGCGCGAAGAAGAGTGATACTAGCACGTTTCGAACGGTTTCTCGCATAAGACATATGTGCTTTTCGATATCGCCTTCTTTTAGAGTGGACGGCCACTTCCTTTCTTATTATACATTTCCTCTGATGTCCGGGCTGGTGCCGCCGAGTCTTAATTTGAAAATCTGGAATTGTGTTGGTATAGGGGCTTCTGCTGAGCGGCAGTGCGCTTGTGATATGGGCGAGAAGCGACGAAAAACTAGAAAACCGCACAGACTCTTAGAATAATAATAAATCTGTCCTTACAGAACGGAGTGTTATACTCCTGTCACAAGGCAAAGCTAATGCCAATTACAACGAATGACAATAAGCGGACGTAATGTCATTTTACCTATATGCTGTCACACGAAGAAAACAAAAGTAGTTTTGAAATTAAGACCATAACCTTAGTGCTCCTCAGCCGTCAATTTCGGGGGGGGGGGATAAAAATATACAAATACATGCATGCAACATGCTTGTATACAGAAAAATAACTTTTATGGTTAAAAAGGTGCTCCTAGAATATAAACGTGGCTGTTTTCCACAACTTGCCACAGCTGCACGACACGCTCGAAAACCAACATAGCCGACGATATGCGTGACCTGGCGTCAGTGCAGTCGTACAGTCAGCTGAAACGGAACGGGATGAACGACTGACTTCCCGACTGCAGAATTGAAATGTCCTTTTTATCAAATGGCACTTAGTTTCCCCGTGTGACAGGGGTGTTTATATATATATATATATATATATATATATATATATATATTTATAAGGAAAGAAGTGTATACCTAAGGGCTCATTTTTCCGTGTTTTTACACAATATTATTGAGATCTAACAGACAATAATGCCAAGGAAAGTAAAGGGAAAGATATTAGACCAAATTGTAATTTAGATATGAAGAAAAGTGGGTGAAAAGATAACTTGCCTTGGGCAGGATATATATATATATATATATATATATATATATATATATATATATATATATATATATATATATCAAACAAAAATGACGCTTTATTGTCTACATTGAGGCCGAGGACCAGCCTTCGCATGGGTAGAAATACTACTCTCACTACTACTACTACTAATAATAATAATATTAAAATAATCTTTAATATGCATCGTCTATCAAACATTCAGCCTTGATGTAGATGCATCAAGGTTTGCGGCAATATGCAGTTTTCATTCGCACCTGCGTCCCGATTGATATGCCTGATTAATTGGGTGGCTAAGTTTCTTATACATAAGCCTCACGCACTGGGTTTCCGATAATGTTACCTACACTATATAAATATATCGGGTTACAGCGTGTATAAATAAATACGTACGTTCGACAGCAATCACCCAACGATATCAATATACTATTGAACTCAGCGAAATTTGTGAGTGGATAATGCACGAGCAACTTTACGCTTGCTGATCCTTGTCCTGCAATCTAGTGGGAAAAGACAAAAATGCTTATCACCAAAAGACATCGGAGACGTTTTTCGTAAGGCGACTTAAAAACATGGGTGCAACGTTTTATGACCTTCATATTTGCGACATAAAAGGAAGGCTACATAACTGGAGGCAGAAGCGTTGGTGACGAGCGGCAAAAAAAAATTCCGCCATATCCACGAAGTGAATGATGATGAGTGGGCGAAGCTCCGGAGGTAAACCATGAATCCTCTGTACATTTTGCCCACTCGATTTTATTACATCGCTCCCCCTAGCGTACGTCGCCGCACTTAATCGAACGATTGCCTTCAACCAATGACACGTGCCATATGTGACATCATTCCTATTTTATAAGATTTCGCGTCTTTCATCAACTACAAGTACCGCTGTCTAGTTTATAACATCTTGCATCTTTTCATCATCAGCTACAAGTACCACCATCTAGTAAACACTACAAGAACTAAACGAGAGGTGGCTACATACAGGAGACGGTACCGCCATCTAGTGAACACTGCAAGAACTAAACTAGAGGTGGCTACATACAGGATACAGGGGACGCACAGCCCACGCCCTAAGGAGCTTCGCCCCTAAAATAATATTTACAAGGCTAAAAAATGAGACCCGCCAAATTGTCCCGATTTGGAGGCTGGGGCAATGACGAACAGCTTGGGGCATACTGACCCCGTAGGTTATATCCATACAGCCGACGTTGTGCCATTGCCAAGGACAGTTTATAGGCTTTAGAAAATCTATAAAAGGTTCTTTGTAGGCGCAGTGCCATTATTGCTGTAAATTTTGTTTCCAACGCTTGCTATACGTTGTGCCAACAGTGAGACGAGGTAAAAAAAAAGTCATCCAGTCAGAGCGGGAGATATGAATGACGTAAAAATCACGTTATGAGTGCAGCCGACTTCACAGCATCAAACTGAAGCAGTTGCATAGAGGCGCAAGTCAGCTGTAAATCGCTGGCAAGTTTCAAGGAAGAAGTTCCATAAAAATCGCGAGTTGGCCCTGTAGTGGATGCATAGTCTAAATAAAGAACTTCCAAATAATACACAAACCAAAAAAAAACAAAGATGTAACGTCTTGAGCAAACAAACACTTATATTTTACTGCGCGGCGCGTATGTGTTTTGAATTCACTATAAAGAAAGCGCAAAACAGGGAGTTGCTAAATATAAAACGTAGAAGTAAATTTAAAATAGTTCTAGAAAAAAAAAGATGTGGCTGAAGAAGTTAAAATACCTATAGATTACCGCTAATGCGGATAAAATGCAAGTATTGCCCTATTATTTTTTCGGAAAGGCTCTGAGTTCTCTAGAGATAATACATCAGTTCGAAGTGGCAGACAAGAAACTTCTACAAGTAAAGCGATAGCAGTAAGTACGTTTATTAGACCGGTAACTATTTAGGGTATAACCACTCCTAACCTCGCCAGATACTGGCTTTTTTTTGAAAACATGGCGTAGGTTTACAGCTCACCTGAGCAGTTATATACCGAATAAGGTGGCAGGCGCTTGTGAAGAAGTCGAGTTAGAGTATGCAGCAGCACTCAGGTCAAGTATTGCAGCAAAATAATAAAATAAATGTGTAGGTTATACGTACCGAAACTATACCTTACGACTACGAAGCACGCCGCAGTGCATGAGTGTACGCTTACATCACTAGGGCTGGTGTTGATTCATCTAGCTATTGAAGGAGCTCTATTCTTGTTTAAGACGGTACCGCATGCCTATGGCTTTTGGAGGAGGAGTAGAGTTTTCTAAAATTTATTATGGAGATAAAGAAATACGTAGAATAAACGTGGCATAGATACGTAAAATAGAGACAACAGCGAAAACACGGGCAAACAATACGTCATCGCAACAGGAAACTAGAAGAAGAAGAGAGCTGCGAAGATTGAAAGGCGCGGAGAAACATGGCTGCCCTTTTATGCAGGACGCCCGCGCTCATTGGTGCCCGAGTGCGGAGAGAGAGTCCTTAGTCATTCGCAGTCTATCAGTGCTTTCGTTGGGCTTCAATTCACGGTGAGCTCGCTACGTCTATTCACCACGGTGCAGTGACGGCTGGTCTAATGAAAAACTGTTTAATTTTTCAACCTTGGCAATCAGCGTGGTCGTCAGTGGTCGGGACATTGGGACCACCACTCAGTGACCACGCACATCGAATGGGCACCGAATGAATCTTGCATAAGCTCGTGGGCGACAATCGATATCGACAACCAGTGAGCGTGTCCGACCAGCTGAAGACGTGATAAGTCCTTTGCGGAGATTCGGCCACAGAACCTCCATTTACGCCTCAACTTACCGCCGGCGAGATGTGTTACGAGCAGGCGTGCGTGCTTCACTGGCCAACGCGGAAGTGCGGTACATCTAACGACCACCAGGCGGAAAAACAACCTCATTCGTGTATTTTATGCTCATTTGTGCTTTTACCGCCAGCGCTAAGCGCAAACGAAAGAAGCTTAGCTGCTCCAGTGTAACACTCCAAATCGTTCCTGAGATTGCGGCCGCACCATAAAAAAATATACATATAGCGAGACAAACGAGCGCACAGGGACATCAACACAAGACACACAGCACAGACGACTGTCCAGTGTGCCTCTCGTTTATGTTCCCGTGTCTCGGCGCTCGTTTGTTTTGCAACAAGTATGAAAAAAATTAGGGGACCCTAAAGCTTTGCCTTTAGGAGTTGAACGCGATAGCGACATCGTGTTCTTAGTGCATATTTGAAACATTTAGTGCATGAACCGTTTTCAATATTTCTATGTACTCTCTACGTGGTCTTAATAGAATAGGCGCATTGGCGTGTGTGCCTTTTGTAGCGTGGTGCCGGCTTTTAACCACGGAGCCATTATAATAATCACATATTTGACGCCCGTTGGCAATGGACGCTTGTACCGCCCATTATTACTGCAATATTTCACGTTACGTTGTGAAACATGTATACAAGGCGCGTGTGTTTGTGAAGCATGAAAGCTACTTTCACTGCAGTTTCAAGCAGAGGAAGTTCTTTTCACTGTTTTCACAAGCCGAAGCGTGGTCGTGTGGTAGAACATCCGCTTGCCACGCAAAGAACCCGGGTTAGATCTCCACTGACCCAAACAGCCATGGTTCGGTCCCCACTCTGCTCCAGGATTTTTTTATAAGTTATAAATTTTATTTGAATCGTTCCCAATTTTTCGGTAATGCATAAGATGATCATTACTTAGAACCAACGACGCCAACGCCAACGCCGACACCGAAGTTTCTGCGAAACAAGCTCTTTAGCGCTATCGCGTTAAAAGTTTCTACCAAACACATCCTTGTGTTGACAAAACAATTACTTAGCGAAAAAATTCGCCACGAGCTACCTAGGCCCCGCATATGAAAAAGAATTAACACCTTTCATCTAGCCATACAAAAATCTTGGACTATTCCTGATTAACTAATTTTGATATATAGTAACGTTGACGCCAAGGTACTGCTCAGACTAACCACCAATCACAACTAATACGATGGCACTGATGGAAGCAGAGATTTTTCTAAGGTTTTAAAACATAAAAACTGCGAGAAGAACAAGGAGAGATCAACCACATGAGGCTCTCACATTAGGCTGTTTTTTTTTAATTTAACCTTTAATATACTTCTTGGACTTAAAGCGCAAAGAGTAATTATAGGAATGTTAAGAGTAACAGAGAACAGTAAGAAACACATGCGCGACAGTTAAAAGACGACTAAGAAAAAAGTTAAGATAATTCGACATGTGCGTGCAAACAAAACAAAACAAAAGTTATGGGATAGTAAAGTAAAATAAATAAGTCTCTGTATCATTCTTTTTATGACGCCTATAGCTCATGAACCCAAACCAACTAGCGCAAGCTTTTGCACTTGTGAACTAGAAGAAACGCACGCTGGCCTTCTGAAAATGCATTGCACGCTAAAAGAACATTTGTAGTAAGCCTTAACCAGGCATGAATTTTGTCGAGTGACAAATTTCTCTTTCTTAAAGTGGCAGACAGGTGCCGAATCACTGGACCGGTCTTTTATTGTTGTCAAGCTTCAATAGCGTAGTCATTCTTTTTTATCTAGGAGGAGGGAAAAGGAATGGGTTGGAAAGGGGGTACACTGTTGTTATTGGAGACGGTTTATCATAATTATTACTATATTGACATATTTAAATAGTTCATTAAAAACATTCCATTACGAGAGAGCGAAGACACGCGCCGCAAATTGCGCCCCCTTTCTTCGTTTTAATCATGTTCTTTACGGCACGTCAATGCATTATTATTTCTGGCAGATCGAAGACCAATGTGTGCATTCATGAACATCACGTGAACTGCTTGTATTGTCTGTTGCCTTGGGGTATTTTCTTGTCATCTGAAATGATAGCTCCGTGTTTTTTTTTTCAGTCCCCCCCTTTTTTTCTGTTTATGCGAACCAAGTCTTTCAAATTTTTCTGAACTCCAGTTTGTACACGAAAGTTATCGGGCGTTATGAAATGAACAGCTGCTTTCTGTCTTTTTCTTTCTCTATGCTTAACAAACACGCATCCAATTACCCCATTGTTTTTTTTCACGATTCCCTAACTTCCGTATGAATAGTTTGACCTTGGTTGGTTAGCCTTTAACCTACACTAGAATATTAAATTTACCAGAACTGGAACTTCTCCGTTTCAGCGTTAACGATGCCTGCTCCGGGAATGCGAGTTGCCCTAAGGGTCTTCACCCGCATTCACAAACCAGCGCCCGCACTTGAAAGTGGTCCGCATTTTAAAATGAGTGAGGGGGGGGGGCACCTTGTGATAGCGAAAATGAGATAAGTGAAGGCTAGTGAAAGGTTCCTCGTGGATCATCTTTATGAATCGTTTTTCCTCCGCAGTCCACGAGTTCTGCAAACACAGGGTTGCCTTGCCGGCCGATACTGCTCGCAATTCAATTACCTGTAGGGGTATAGATTTCGGCATCCCACTCCAATATCTACTCTCCCATGTCAACACTTCACGTGCAAGTGCGATCTCACAGGACGCGGCTCCGGTCGAAGGTCGTTAAGCGTCCCTCCGGCAAAAGTGTACACTCGGTTACAAGGAGGACACTGTCTGCGACACAAGCTAGGCCCGACACACTGTTCAGGTGAAGGTGGAGCCTTTTATGTGGTACCTGGTTCGGCGGAGCTTCGCGCCGGCCACCTTCTGTCGTCGCATTCGCGAGCTGCGAGCAAAGTTGCTCAACGGAAACGAAGCTCGAGGTTGTAGTTGCCGGAGCTCGCACGCTCTTAACGTCCCGAATGTCGTCCAATTATCCGAGACGCTAATGACGCGTTCGCTTTCTCCCCACCACACGCTGTCGCCGCGGGCAAAAAGAAGGCCCCTGTGGCACAGGCCTGCCGCGCGGTACTATTCCATCTCGCCTCTTTATGTCCTGTCGTTGCAAATGACAGCGGTCGCGGTCACCTATAAATACCGTGTTCCGATCAGTCGTGTTCTATCGCAACGCACTTGACTGAAGTTGTTTGGATACAAACAACGCGTAGCTTTGCACATGCATGTAATTGGCATCATTCAAATGCAGTACTTTTGTCCGCGAATATTACTAAAGTTTTCACGGTTCGCCAAGCCTTCCTACACTAGGTGTATGTATGTAGTACATATTTCGACGTAATTGTGTCGCGTTATTTGTCACTTAAATCTATGTGAACATTAGCCCCCCTCTTCCGTTGACGTTGATGAGTGGTTTCCTGAAAATTATGGAGCTGACAAGCTTCTTCCGTCGATTCAATCTTATTTCAGAAAAGTAGTAAGCTCATCAAAGCGAACAGTGCGTACAATGCAAAGGATCTTTACGTTGTTGTGGTTTGTTGGAACTCGCAATTTAGGTGCAAGCGAGGATCGCATGCATGACATCGAGTACGAGGTAAGAACTCCAACATGCGTTTTATAACGCCTGAATGCGTCGAATTTGGGCATATACATGACGACAAAGCGATAAAGTGCACACAGGAGCAATGTGTCTTCCGATCAATGTTACGAAGCTGGCTTTCTCCTGCACGAATGACGGCGTGGCGATTTTCGCCTTTGCACTTGCGTTCTCAATCTATCTATAACTTCTTACGCATTAAACTGTTTCATTGCGCATTCTAGAATGTTCTGTTTATGGTTGTTTTTCGTTTGTACATACTGTAAATGAGGATAAATGCGTGTCCATTTCAACTGATTTGATCTATATGTGAAATTTAACATCCTAGAACCACCATTTGATTATGAAAGACGCTGTAGTGAAGGGTTTTGTAAATTTCGGCCACCTGGGGTTCTTTAACGTGCACCCAAATCTGAGCACATGGGCCTACAGCATTTCAGCTTCTATGACAAATGCAGCTGCTGCAACCGGTATTTAATCCCGCGACCTACGGGTTTACATCCGAGTACTTTAGCCGCTAAACCACCGCGGTGGGGCACGCGTGTCCGATTTCACGATGAACAACAAAAGGCATAACCGAGGTCCGAGATAGCTCCGACGACTGGGGAGCCAAGAAAAACCTGATTGTGGTCATGACTAACATTTTGCAACTCATCTGTATGATGTAAGCGTTCGCATTTAACTGGAACTTGGAGCCTCCTACGTGAACGATGCTTTGTGGTGGTTCTAATTATCGGTGGTCGCGGCGGGTGACATGTTTGTCGCTCCCGTCACCAGTCTCTGTTGCACGGCGCGCACCACTGTCAGAGGTCTGTTGAGTTTCACAATCAAACTTGCCATGGTTCTCCGTCAAGGTTACTCAAAACAATGACAGGAGACCTACATTATCGCACTTCCTTATGCGACCAGCAGTGAAGAACGCGAGTAATTCGCTTACCCAACACGTTCTCAACGGCCAGCGTATCCAGCGCCCTCGCCGTTCTGCTTCGGGAAAGTTACGGAAATTGAAAAAAAAAACTGAAGTAATTTACGTCCGTGGCAATCCACAGCATAACAGTAGCCTTGACTGATATCTTTATTTGTAGAGCAAGGAGCTGTCGCGTCTTGCTCTTGTTTTCCCCGTCGTTTTCAGGTGGGGGAACCAGCAAGCACTTCATGGCAGTTCAGTGACGCGTCCGACCAGTAGAGAGAAATTCATAGCTCTCTTTCCGAGCGTCCAATGGGCAAACATACCTATTGCTGAGCTTCATCGTTCTTTCGCACGCGCTAGTTGCACATGGTTGCGCCGCAAACTGTGTTTGGGAATAAGGCCTTGCACTACCCAAAACTGTGATAACCGCTGGCACTACGTGTCTGCAAAACTCCAGAGTCGGTCGGCAGCCGTAAGTGGGTGACTCGCCTTCTCAACACACACACACACACACACACACACACACACACACACACACACACACACACACACACACACACACCACACACACACACACACGCACACACACACACACACGCACACACACACACACGCACACTCACGCACACACACACACACACGGCACACATACACACACACACACGCACACACACACACACACACACACGCACACGCACACACACACGTTGGGACTTTCTACTGAAAGTCAAATGATCAGCCAGTGTATACTGGTTGGTTGGTTGGTTGTTTCTCAGAGTCTTAGCGCAACCGACAACGTGGGATCGGCCATGAAACGGATGGTGCCTCATTTGTGAGATCGAATTGTTTTACCGGCCGGGTTATTTAGATAGAGATGTTTAAACAAAGAACCAATTGATAAACGATAGATGAAAAATAAAATAAATAAAAGTAATAAAAAAGTGAGCAATCTAATACGGTTTGAAATAAAGCGAATTTATGCCTTAGCTTAACATTCTATTCGTTTTGTGGCCCTGCGTAATATTCTACAGGGAGAAGGAAGATGAGGCACTCCTCCCCACCCTTTTTTTTAATTATTTGTCAAACCTGCTGGGTCTAGCTAAGGTTCAAATGCCCCGTACCAAGAATTTCTGGGTTTTATTTCCATTACCACTATGCGCATGCGTCGTAAATCCTGTGAGAGAACTTGAGACAGATTTAGAGCCCTTGCTTAAGCCAAATGGTATACAGTCGACCGGGGCAGATTAGATATTGACAAGAGTTATGTAGGCTTAAAGCCTAACAATTTCTTCAGAAAATTGTAATCTTTACCACCAGCTTCTTCTAGAGTGCGATTAGCAGACTGCTCAAACGAAATAAGACAGATCATAGAAAGCATGTTGGCGTGCAGACATTCGTCTCGATGTATTGTTTTCTGTCATGACGAAGGCGTACCGATTAGCTCATCCTTCTATCACTCCAAATAATAAAGACGTGATAGCCAACCAACTTGTGTATACGAACCTGGATGCTAATGAAGGGAAAGGGGGTGGGGGCTTTTGAGGAAAGCTCTTTCTACGTTGCCATATCCGCTTAGACGCAGCACTAGTGACGCTTTAGGTAAGCTTTTACTGAGCGTTGGAAAAGCCTTGTAACGATTTGTACCGGGCATTCTAGTTATACAACAGTCCCTCAGAACCATCGGTGGTAACACCTTGTGGTTATGGTTCATCTGTTCCTGCGTTGACGCAAGTTCTTTCACGCAGAATACTCTTCCGCAATAGCTGGCAGTAAAGTGGCTACCACTCATGATAGGCGCTGGCCCAGATGACAGCGCTTGCGTAAGAGAGTCCTTTAAAAGATCCAGCTTGCGGAGGAACGTCAAGCCGAAGCGAAGAGAATTATGCGAGAAATATTTCGGCCAGGAATCAAAACTGAGATGCTTAAGTTGAAACTCTCAGTGTTGCGCTGTCCTTAAAGGTTATCATGATGTCATGCGCTTGAAGGACCATTGTACTTACTACAAAAACACTAGCTATCATTTTCGATGGGTATGTACCGTATCGAATAAAACAAACGTTTCACAACGTAAGTGACGCCGCATTGAAATCAGCTGTATTGAGAACGATAGTGACAGGTGTAGAAAAGTAAGAGCGTCCAACAGGTGCCTACGAGCTGAAAAAAAAAGAAAATGACAGGTGATCCGGAACCTGACTGTGTTAGACAGGTCATCCAAAGGAAGGGAAAGAGCAGGGGTGCCTTGTGTGCATCGAAGTGTACGGGAAACGTGCAGCTGCGCCAATCGTCGTTTAAGTCGAAACTTCCCTTGTGCGTCGACATCGTGCCGTCGAGTGTTAGAAGTGAAAGGTTTATAATATAACAGCGCGGACGAAAAGAGCTACATGTGTGTATAGCGAGGAAGATTACTAAATGCACATAGTATAGGCATCCAGTTGTACTATTTGTGGTTAGGTATTTGTTGGATAGTCAATAGCAGAAAAAAACCTGCAGACCAATATGACATCAATGTAACTGCTTCTTTTATTTGTATATTAAAAATATGAGAAGGCCAGGGTTATATTATTATTATTATTATTATTATTATTATTATTATTATTATTATTATTGATCTAGAAGAGGAAAGTGTTTCCTCAAGAGATAATTTCAAATCTTCGCAAGATCACTTTTTGCACGTTTGAAACCTTGGCACGCCCCACCGCGGTGGTCTAGTGGCTAAGGTACTCGGCTGCTGATCCGCAGGTCGCGGGTTCGCATCCTGGCTGCGGCGGCTGCATTCCCGATGGAGGCGGAAATGTTGTAGGCCCGTGTGCTCAGATTTTGGGTGCACGTTAAAGAACCCCAGGTGGTCGAAATTTTCAGAGCCCTCCACTACGGCGTCTCTCATAATCATAGCGTGGTTTTGGGACGTTAAACCCGACAAATCAATCAAATCAATCAATCCAGGTGGTCAAAATTTCCGGAGCCCTCCACTACGGCCTCTCTCATAATCATATATTGGTTTCGGGACGTAAAACACACATCAATCAACGAAACATTGGGACAATTCTGATTCGTGACGTAGCGCAATTATTTACCTTTACACAGACCGGAAGTTGCCAAAAGTTTGGGCCTGACACACTGAATACATCATTGTGATATCAACATTCTTCTTTCTAATAAAAGAAGGCCATCTCTTTCGTCCTTGTCTGTGCCATTTCAATAAGGTACACCATGTGAATATATTCGCGAAGCGTCTCGCATTTAGTCTGCTCCGTGTAACATAAACACATCCCAGTGATGCCGCAGTCGCCGATCAGTTGCGCTCAGTAACCCAGCTGAGTTGCGCAGTGCCCTTTTCTGCTGGTGCAGCAGAACATCCTTCGCGCGAACAAATGGGAGACTGAGCTGGCTAACAGCAGTGGCTGAGCTCTTTGTTCTCATCTGGAAAGCTGTCGACTTGCATCGCAAGCGTTTGATGCGCCAATGAATGTCGAGTGGGGGAGGGGGTGCAGAGAACTGAGAGAAGGAAGGCATTGCTGGGCTAAAGGCTTGCGACACACCGGTTCGACCTTGCAAGCAGAGTGAAAGATAAGCTAACCAGTGCCAACGTTTTGTTACCATATAAGTGCCGAAGGGAGCCCTTTGCGTTGCTCTTCAGCTTCTCTTACTTCGCGAGACATCATCTGTGGAGTCGCACGCTTCTGGTCTTTGCGTCTGTCCAGCTGGTGCTTTCGTTTTTTTGTGGACAGTGAGCGCTGAGTTTGGGAGTGTTTTAGCAGTGCCCACGTGCACTATTCAACGCCATTACACTGTCGCGTACAAAATCACAAACACGCTGCGTGTAAATACAGAGCTCCTATTGATCCGAGATAAAGTTTTCAAGGTGAGTCTACCTGACTTTACCGTCGGGTTTTCGGCATGCCCTGAGAAAATAGGGCTCGCTACGCTACAGCGCTTCCAATTTCGTGTATTGATTAGCTGCCCACGGCTACGCAGTGGACTTCGTTCTTCGCTCTGCGCTGGGAAGCCCACTTCCGAGATAACATTGTTTGCCGTCGACAGCCCATCTTGGCGGCAGTGTTTATGGGTTGGCCAACGCAAAGGTGCTGTTTTTTTTCCTCTGCACTTTTTCTTATTCAATCGCTAATTCCGTGAGGTCCAGTAGCCGAGAGCACCTTGCCTGACGAGCTGTTTGTTTCCTTTCTTTCATTGATTCACCACAGCCTGTAATGTTCGGCTTCGCTACTCCCTATAGGATGACTGTTGTCATGTTTGTTGCCTCCGACAGAGAGCGGCGAGTTTTTCTTTTCGTTCAAGGGCAGCAGCTCCACTTCCTGTCCTTATTACTGCCACAGATCGACCTGTAAATGGTGTGAAACTCAGGCAAATCTAGCGGAAGGACCTAAAAACAAATAAAGGCAACAACATGGTTTAGGAAAAAAAAAAGAGGCAGTGCGTGGGGTCTTTCAAAGTTCGAGGTCACAATCTTATTTTCCCAGTGGCCAAAAGGAAATACATAGTAAGCCACGTTTCTGGAACCAGATTTATAAAGCTTTTTATTCTCAAAAAGTGTTTGTGACTGGCTGTCTGCCTGTTTACATCGTCGGTTGTCGCGGAATGATCAAGTAAAGAAACGCGTTGATACTCTGGCCTCGTGAATCACAGTCAAGAGCTTGTACATAAAATAACAAATAAAAGAAAAGACATATTCTGGATTGGTTCGACACAACAGGATCCATGAACAAGCGATGATTCTCTTTAAGCAGAAAAAAAAAACAATTCTCTCCCTGCGGACACCTAACTTCGGTTCAGTTAATTCGTAACAAATTATCACAACATTCAGCCTTCAAGCAAACGTGCACTAGTCCAACACAAAAAGGCAAAAAAGAAGAGAATCCAAAGAAATCGCATTAACTGCTACGAATGCAGACTTCGTGCTCAGCAGAAAATACTAATGCTTTTTATCCTTGTAGCGTACTTAAGGCTGAGCAAGCAGCGTCGCAGCTGGCCCGCTGGCGTTTCCACTGAGGCATGTGGAGACTGGTGCGGTATGGCACAGAATCCAACTCTCGGTTGTACACTATTGTGACAGTTTTGACAGCCTATAGTGAACCCCGTAGCTTTTATTTTTTTATGTATTCATTTCACTTTGTAAAGCTCGCATGTCACCGGTGACACGACCTGAGCCCAAAGAGGTTTATCATCATGCACGTGAGTTTAGTATTTTGATTTTAAAGCATGGCGAGACAGATCCATCAGTGCTACGAGAAAATTTTTTGATTATGTCAATATATAAATATAAAATTATTAAATAAATAAATAAACAAACAAATAAATTAACTTCATCTTCACCAAAAAACAAACATGTACGGTGAAAAAATTGGGTATAGCACTACATCTCAGAGAAGACAAATATATATATATATATATATATATATATATATATATATATATATGGGAAAGAGGTGTATACCTCAGGGCTCGTTTTTCCGTGTTTTAACACAATATTAATGAGATCTAACAGACAGTAATGCCAAGTAATGTACAGGGGAAGTTATTAGAACCAGTGGAATGTAAATAAGAAGAAAAGTAGATGAAAAAATAACCAGCTGTGAGCAGGAATCGAACCTACGACCTTCGAATAGCACGTATATATATATATATATATATATATATATATATATATATATATATATATATATATATATATATATATATATATATATATATATATATGAGGAACAGAACTTCCAAAACACGTGTATGCTCCATTATTACAAAAAGCAAATATGAATGGAATAAAACATCTGCTCCTTGAATTTTGAAATAATTTAGTGTTGTGACGATGTGTCGAATGCGTTGGGTTTCTTAGTGTGTGCGTCAAGATGGAAAGTAATATATTTAGCCTCGTATAATAAGCACGTTCATTATATTCAAGTTCCAGCATATAACCTTAAGACCTTAAGAAAAGAATGCTCAACATCTCTTTGGCACAGTGCGTAATTTATTGACCAAGTGTTCTCAAATGTCCCCTCGAAGCAACAGTCTGTGCCGCTATAAACGGCATTGCTTTCTCGTTCAAGCCACAGCTGTCAGCAGAGAAAACCTCAGCAAGTGTTTTCTATACCGTGCGCGTTATTTCTTCTTTTCATATATTTGATTTGAGCGCTTCAAGCTATATATGCCTTCAGCGGACATAAGCTCGTCAACGGGGTTCGTTCCAAACCTTTCTCGCAAAGCGTGTGAGCGCTGATTAGGAGCCAAGTAATCGATAGTGAGTTCTCTAAAGCCAAACTCTGTGGACTCACTCGTGCCAACAGTGTGGATGAGCCGGCTAATTTTGTCTCACTCGGGTGGTAGTGAAAGAGGCTCGCAAAGGCTCGCCGCTCTGTGTTCGACAGGCACACCGTCGTTAGCGCGAAAGCCTCCGAGTGCGCGGTCCGACTCCGCTCGCGCCACCGGCAGCCGCGTGCAGCACCTGGGCGCGACGACAGCAGCAGCAAGTGGTCTCCCGTGCGCGGCGGGTGGTAATGCAGCCTCCGGTCTGCACGCCCGAAGATGTGTCCCGAGCTGCCACAACCCCGAAGCCCTAAATTTAGCGACGTGCAATCGATAGCCGCTACAAGGTAGAGTGAGGTTCTGGCTCCTCTTTGCACAGCTGATTGAGAGGTGGGAGAGAGGGGTTACCTGCCACCACGTCAAAGGCAACCTTCGTGTGGGCGGCCTGCGTTTCACCGCGGGGGTCTGGGAGCGCGTTCGGCGAGCCGCCGAGATTACGGCACATCCAGGTGGCTCCCGTCAGGAAGGATTCAGCACGTGTTGCTTGGGGATAACGTCGGGAAGAAGGTATGGAAGCTCATGGAAGGAAAGAGAGATAATGCGAAAGTGGCAGCTACTAACCAATCATCCCGAGATACGCGGATGTGATTCTAAAAGCACGTCCACATATTTATGCGCTTGGTCCGCAGCCTTCACATTCCCTCTGCTTTTGTGCTTCTGTAAATAATATCTTGCGATGATGAGTTGCGTGCAAAAAAACGCAGCTTCAAGCAGTTGGAAATGATTTACTCGGTTCAAGGGGCGTTAAAGACGCAAAAGTTAAGTTGTGCTGTCACAAAACGTCATTGCATTGTGTATTTTAACTAAGAAGCCAAAACCTTGCCCTCACAATGTGATGGTCTTACCTATGCTACCGCGGCATTGTCCGTACACTTCCTTCGTACGAGCGATAATACCATCCCAGTGCTAGAATATATAAATACTATATTTTGTGTTTGCACCATAAGCACATATTCGCACAGTAGTTGCATATGAGCCATCTTTATGGTGAGATTGATACGTCATGCATACGAGAGCGCACATCGAAACAAATACGATATGAAACACTAGAAAAGCATAAGCTCTTCTGTTTGTTATGTTCTTTCTTGTCGTCCTTGTTCCGAGGTTGGCAGCTGTAAGACGTCATGCTTAGCCAACTAGCCTATCAGCATATCTTAAACGCGAATGATGCACTATTCTTGGTGCAACTTGTTATTTGACAGTCTACAGCAGTGTTAAACTTCTCAAGCACACATAGACGCAAAATAGTGGCTCCAGTCTTCAAATATGTTCAGTAACTCAGTAAAACTTTGGAATGCCAGCCCTAAAGTTTTGTAATACTTTGCACGAGTTTTTACACTAAAAATTTTGAAATGCATCGTTGATATGCATCTTACTTAGTCAAAGAGGATCTTTCAAGAGTGCCGCTAGGCTTTTTTATGGATATTATCCTACAGAAAGCTCCTAGCCTTTGTTTGATGGGTATTTTTTTTTTTTGCGGAGTGCGGCTCACACAAACTCCGGCCAATGCCAAACACAGTGCAATATAGTGATAAGTGCAATGTGCCGATTGTCCAAGAGGCATGCGCATGACGTCAGAAGAGAGAGCAGGTGAGGATGACGTCATCGCACAATAAAATTTCTAACGTGACTACGCCATTGTGAGATGTAGTCGAGTGATGTTGTAATAAAATGGCGAAGTTAATACATCACATAACGTCATGGTGACATCATGCAAACTTTGACGTGGTGACGCAGTCACGCTATCATGTCATGATGTCAAACGGGCCGTCACCATCTGGACGCATGGGTTTATGTTCCATAGGCTGTTAACACTAGATTTTCTCTTCACAGGCAATAAAATAGTATTACATCATTTATAAAAAATATCTCCCAGAGCAGTTGTGAACAGTGCTTTCCCGCAGCTTCGCTGGACGTCTAATTTCGCATGGCCGTGAAAGTGAGCCACCAGTATATTCTTGTAGTACCTGAGTCCCCCGGGCTATACGCTAGATTTTTGTTTTGACCGCTAGCGTTAGACAAGACTCGTACCGTGTTGCATACGAAGTTTCACTACCGTCACACATTTACAACTTTACTTAACTAAATTTAAATTCTTTTTGTTTACACATGCTCATCCAATCTTCAAATGAAAGGTTGACGGTCTCTTTTCTTTTCCATTGTTTGTGACCCTAAGGAAGCCAACGAAGCGCGCTTTGCGCTTACAAGAGAGAAGGAGAGAAAAAAAAAGAAGGCAGAGAGGTTAACCAGACGCAATAGGATCTGGTATGCTACCCTGCATGGAGGTGGGGAAATGTCTTGCCAAGGTTTAGGTGGTACACAACGAGGCTTTGCGTAAGTAACTGTACGCTTGGCGCTGCGTGCGCGCCCGACAGCCATGGAGTCTAGCTTCGATAGGAACAGTGTGCAGCCCGCTGAAAGAGCAAACATGATGTGCTTACTTGTTTGCTCTCGTGTCACGATATATATATATATATATATATATATATATATATATATATATATATATATATATATATATATATATATATCTGTGTGTGTGTTCTTAAACGATTGCTAGAGAAGTCCCATGGCGTAACGCTTTGCACGCTACTCCAGATACGTAGGCCGGAAAATGAAATTTTATGTTGACTGCTGTGTGCCTTTTTTTATTTGTCTCTCGTCTCTTGTGCGGTTTGAAATTTCAAGTGGTATATTGCATCAAGTGTCCCAAGCATCCACTTTAGCAGTCATTGTGTACGCAGTACACGACAGTTAAGGAACGTATATGCGCAGAACAAAACAACACTGGCTATGGCAATGCGCTACGTACTGAGCGCGTCGTGGTTCTTGATTAGCCACGGCGGCCGCATGGCGATAGTGGTGAAATAAAAATCAAACAAACGCTCGTGCATCGATAATTCAACGCCTGTTTGCGATCTTCGCGTGGTCTAAATTGATACAGTCTTTCACTATTCTGCTCCCACGGTGTGGTAATTTCTTCGATCATGGCCATGCCCTACTAACAGGTTTTAGTATGTAAAGCTCCATGAGCCGAACGCGCAAGGCATGTCACTTGTACGTCCACCTTTAACTTAGCCAACCACGTTCACTAAGGACATGTTCAGAACCAATAATATACAAATTTTTCTGTTACAAACAACTGTGGTGTATAAACTTTGTTGTCACCGGCCCGAAATTTGATTTCTTTTTTCATTTATGCGTTCAGAAGTTCTATAGGTCGCAGTCCAATAGGTAGCAATAAATAATGAAAACCGTGTTGACAAACAAGACACTTGTATAGATCACAAGAAAAATACTAGCTGATCCGGGTCCTGTATTTTGCAATAGTGACGGCAGCTCTAACCGATGGCCAACATCACCAACACAGAGGGGGGGGGGGAGAAGAAAGATTTGTGACGTCTGCACCTTCTTCTTTATTCGGTACATTTCTCATGAGGAGCAAGAAATATCAAATGAAAGGTAGATATGCTTGCAAATTGGGCGATGCTACAACGGAACCTTCGTGGGTGCAGAAGACTCATTTATCCAAGAGGCATCGCAAAGGTCATAGCGAGCCTAGCGCGCATTTGCAGTGTTAGCTATAAGGGATTCTTCGAAGGGGTTTTTTTGTTGTCAAGATCTGTTCATTGATAAACGATACTCGCTACGAGACAAGCCAAGAAGTCAAGATCTCTTTTCGAAGCTCTCGTTCTTCCGTTCTCGCGTGGCACTTTCCTCTTCTTTTTTTTCTTCGCTTTTCTTAAGGGGAAGAAAGACATCAGCTGAAGGAGTCACGATTTTCGACTGTATTTTCTTTTCGTAACCACGTTTCAAAAGAGACGTTGGGGAATATATGTATACAGATGAAACACTGCTTGGCGCAGCAAAAACGTTTTTAGTCTACTGGTATTGAGTCGGAGGACAGCCGATCTCCAAGGCGCAGAACCGTCGGGCCTCATAGAATGCTTCAATGCGCGTCTCCGCTACTTTACATAAGCAGTGTGTGCTCATTATTCGGGGTATACTCGTCTCTGCGAGAGTTTTACGATAGAGAATAACATACAGGAGCGACAGTGCTCTGGCTGACGTTGCGTGTTCTTCCGCTGGCACTCCGCATCTTCGAGGAGAGTAAGAGAGTGAATTTTTATCTCTTTATCAGTCTGCTTCAGAATTCATTTTTATGGTCCATCTGCACAAGAAATAGCGCAGAGCACTGAGATGGCTCCGGTGCTGAAGGAAGCAGGTAAAGCCTGTCTATAAAAGAAGTAAAAAAAATTGAAGGAGGGGGTATTACAATCAGTTTAGATATATGAACTCATAACGTCCAATAAATTATCCGCAGAAAAAGAAAGAGCCAGTGTGGTATTTGCATACTTTCGTGTTCCTTCCTTCTATCGTTTAGTTAGTTCATAATTTATGAACAGATTTTCATCTGAAGTATTCCCATGTACGGACTAGTCTTGTGCAATCGTGCTCCCAAGTATACAGCACACCTCAAACGTTAATGAGGTGAAACATTGCTATAGTATATACAAAAACATTAGAATATGTTTACTCATTCAGCAGGAGTTAGAGGAAACAGGATAAAGCCAGTATTAATAAACTAACAAATTCTGGGGAGCCAGAAGCCTTTTTTAAGGTATTAGTGTCAGTGATACGTCAATGAACTTTTTGGTCTTTTATATAACTCGAACTATGTCAGCAGCTGGGCTAATTCTGACACTGATCAAGCCACCAATTTTCTCGCGAAAAAAGAACCATACTAGTGCGTTTTAAGGGCTGATGTGATTCTAATGTTGCGACAAAAAATCGATGAATGAAAAAAAAAACGAAAAACTTATGGCTTTCTTTCAAGCTACCAATGAGTGATTTTAATGCGATATCGCATTGCGGCCGCCCATCGTATGCGATTACTTCTTCCGGAACCGCAAGATAAAGCAACCCAATAAATAAACGTATTGGATCAGTAACATTACACTGCTTCGCGCTTGTTCTTCCCTCTTCTTCAAGAGCACGGTTGCCTTTCTCGAGCCGACACCGACACCTCTAAACTCGTTCTTACCGCGTGACCTTTTTGCACGACTCTTGAGTCTTTCATCCTCCTCTTCTCCTGGCTACTTGCCAGGCTTTTAGCCAGCCGGGAGCTTTCAGTCGTTACCAACCACGAAAAAACATTGGTTTTCCTCTACCATGTGTACGCAATAAAATAGAAAACGTAGACAACAACAACATAAAGAAAGAATTATTGCGCTGTCCGAACGATGTACAATGGGCAATTACAGCGAACTGGTCAATTTTCACCGCTATGAATGTGTTTTCTTCCTTGATTGCCCCTCGTGCCCAGTAATCACGCTGCCTGGCTCATAAATATTTCAGATACTTTGCTCAAAGTCAGTCCTTAAGCAGAGTAGCGGTAACTCTCAATGTGCAATAGCGATGTATTGTAAAGGATATTCGTCGTTTCAAGCTCCACAGTACACCCTGCACTCGTAAACGCTGCACAGGGATCATGAATTGTCTGTGTTGGCAACAAGCTGCAGATTCGCACTTTTTATTCCCCTTACCTCCTCAACCGCATTCATAGGTACCCTTGTCCCTCTTGCAAAATCTGCGCCTCTACCACAGCACATTTAAACCACATCATATGGCGCTACCCTAAGCCCCCTCTGTCCCCTTTCCTGAAATGCCTCTCTTCTGGTGAAGAAGAGCGGGTGGATGCCTTGCGCAGCTCGAGGCCCTACATTAAGGAAGTCATTCTGGAGGGGACTTAGAGGGTAGTGAACAAGTATTTCAAGTAGTTCCTCCCCATCACTCCCTGCCCTCTTGCCTCCTTCTCTTTAGCACGAGACAAATAGAGTTGTTCATTCATTTGGTGTCGATTTGTGAAGCCCGCAACCCCTGAACATGCCTCAAACGCAATGACTCTCAGGAGATCAAGGTTTCTTTTCGTGCGTTAAAAATACATGCATATTCCCTGAATGCTCACAAGAAATGATGAATACGTAAATATATGGCAAAAGCATCCATTCTTGGGGCAGTGATTTAGCAGGGAGCACGTCAACAGTTATTCATATTCACATTCTACGAAGATACATTTTCAAGAGTGTTAGGAGTATACGTATAAACAAAATGGCGATTATGCAGCAAAAGAGTGTGCGTCATACTGCTGCATTTAGTCTACTGGTATTGAGTGGAAGGACAGCTAATCTCACTTGCTTAACGGTTCAGGTAGCTGCGGCCATCGCATCACGTATACATGCTGTGTCAAGTCTATCTCATGAGTGCGTCGATGCCACTTGTTCTTGCAGACACACTCGCCGCGCAGTCACAAGAAGCGTTTGAATTCTCTGTGAAGGGGCAGGTGGAACTATAGATGTTCGATCTAAGTATTGCTTTACAATCTGAAAAAGTAGCCTTGATTTTCAACACATACCCTCCTGTTTTTATGGGATCTCTCTGTCCACGATTTTCTTGCCTCTGCAGGATATCAGGGAGGGGCCGACGAATAAGACAACAGAAGTATCTGCATGCCCATACCCATACCTTCCTTTTCGATTTTGATTCTGTTGTTGATTAATGACCAAGCTATGGCTTGATATATACGCCACTCGTGCAAAACTTCACTCCTTTCTTCCTTTCCCCAATGCCGTCTTCCTAACCAGACGACTGCTTAATCTCACTGCCTATCCTTCATTCTCTTCACTCAGACACTCAGAAATGGCATCTTAGGTCTTTCCTTGCCACAGGTGTGACAAGAGGATGTCTAGCTATCCAAGAGTGCGCCAACACTCTTTTTTCAATATAACCCTTTTTAATACCAGTACAACCCAAGTTTTAATAGCGCAGCGCGAACCGCTGGGCTGCCCTCGGCACGGCCGCGTGTTGTGTGACAGTGAGCGATGCGAAGGAAATGGGCATCACCGGCTTGATCAAGCGAAAGCGGTAGTGCAACGAGCTCCAGTGTAAGCAACCAGTACGGGAGTGCCTGTAGGTTCCCCAGAAAGCGCTTGCGCGCGCGGTTTCCACCCGGAGGTGCAACCGGCGTCGGTGACGTCTCCGCCAATCGGTTCACACCTGAGCGTTGAACTCGGCTGTGCGCAAGGTCGTAGCCGTTTTCTTCCACTCCACTGGAAACACCACACGGGACTGCCGCCCATTTTTTTCAGCTTCATTCGACCGGGGCGGGCTGAGTGTCGTTGTATTTTCTGGAAACTTCTCGCGCCGGGAGTGGTGTACAGCTCCGAGGGGGAAAGGCGGCGGCAGAGCCACCTGGCGGATGACGCTCAGCGGCGCTGGCTCGCTCGGGGTGCCGCTATTTCGAGCCACGCGCTGGGAGCCACCATCGCGGGAAAAAGATGGGAGTGGAAGAAAGTGCGCTGCGGAGTTTCGTCTTCCTGTTGCTCCAGATTGGCCATGAGTTCAGTAGACAAGTCATCATTCATCACGCGTGGCAGCGAATGATGCGCGAGGTTGGCTGCCTCTCTGTGTCGCTGCTGCTGAGAATCGCCACGCTTTACTAGGAAAAGAGCCCAATATCCGAAGTTTTGCTCGCATCTTTTATTTCGTCTTTCTCGTGGTTAGGAAGAGGAGGTGAAGCCCATGGGAGAAACGTTGGGCAAGTAGGGTGGCACTAGGAAATATGGACATTTGATGTTGCGATGGAACCTGGATGAGGACTTGGGAGCATGCCGATGCATTGTCAACTTACCATGGTCCTTTTCCGGCTAATGTAGCGCAGCTTAGCTGTCACGGCAGTAAAAATGACAGTAGTGAATACATAAGATCAGGCGATAAGGCTTGTGCGCACATTTTTCAAGTGCTATTTGAGGTATTCGGTATGGACAGAGTCGTGTATTATATTCTGCAAGGCATCAGTCCCCTGAGGAGCATGCCTTAGAGCTTTGCGCGTCACTTACAGGATATTATATGCGTTGAGATGGTATGGGTTACCTCATTCAGTCGCATACGTAATGATCTTGCGAAAGTACACCAGGTGTGTGAGAAAGTAAACCATAAGCCGACTGTCCACAGGAAGTGACAGGAAAGAACATTATTAGGCTCATACATTATACGTATATATTAAGAGGAAACAGACCCATGTTAGCAAAAGCAAGATTATATTAGACAGCAGCCTAAAGCACTGCGCTCATTATGCATTTTGCTTTTGAAATGAAAATCGGCTGATATTAAAGGAAGAGCCTTTCGGGCTTCTAAATTGGTCCTCAAAATCGAGTGTCCCGTGAGCTTGTAGAACGGCACCACTTCTTTCTTCTTTATTAGTGCATCTCTCCAACGGAGTTTCGAAAATAATAACTATTTTGATAGTTATGTTGCCACCTCAGTGTGTCATGGTTAAGAGAATGTACTGTCTGTTTCACACTTAAGGGTAAATCTAGGAGCGCATGACATCATGATGCGGCCAGCGCTGCCGCCGCAGACCGGCAGCAGCTCGCGCTTGCGTAGACGCTTGAGGAGCGTGCTATTGAACCGCATCGTCTGCGATGGTGGTGCATACTGGCCACATTGCCGGGCAGCCAGCTGACTTGACTTCATTGTTGCTTCGGGAACTAGGCCGACATTCTGTACTAAACGTTGTGCGATGCCAACCTATTAGTCTCCATAGGTGACAATGGGTTTTTAAAAACACAGTTTCACAGCATAGGTTGTTTGCTAGATATTTCGAAACGTCGGGGTACTGATTGCGTTGACGCATATATTTTTTGTGTGTGTGCGTGTGTGTGAACCGCAGTACGCTGCAACGGGGAATACCATAATGAGCACGTACTTCTTGTGGTATTTTTCACACACAAACAAAACAAGAAACGAAGCACTCTACAGAGACTGCTGTACAGCTATGTGGGTTCAACACAATAAAACAAACGAGAACGAGTTCAAGAATGAGGTTAACATAACAACCTGAACGTGCTTATCCTCGATAGCATTTCACTACTTGTGGCAATCCCCACTCGACGGCACCGAAATGCACGCGTGAAGCTTCCAACTTCACTTGATCCCTCGTCATGACGCCAGTAGCAGCAATGGAAGAGCTAATTTTAAACATCGGTGAGGCGTACTGTGACACGAAAAAAACTATCGTCCCATTTCTCGCAGCAACGATGAAATTCGCCCGCTGCCTGACAATGTGACCAGCGCGCGCCGCCATAGCTGACGACATGTGCACGGTCCAACCGTTCAACACAGTGCCTCTCAGGCGTCTGCACGCGCGTGAGCTGCAGTACTGGCGCACGACTGCCGCGCTGGTCGCATCATGGCTGCATCACGAGGCCTCGTGCTACGAGGTATCCCCTAAGTGTGAAACAGACTGTACAAGGCTGAACGCAGTCGACCCAGAAATGCAACTATTGATACGAGAAGAAGACCGTCTCGGAGGAGTAGACACATATATTTACAGCCGGTTAAGCGAGCAGCGCCAGTCATAAGCGTATATCTCGCGCCAGTCTATCTTCTTGTGCTCTTCATCTCCACGCTACTGGTACGTAGCATGACCCCCCAGCGGTGGAGGCACCATACCGGTGCTCTAAAGGTCGTTATCTGGCACACTCTTGAAGGGCTTGATCCGCGAGACGTGGACAATATTACTTGATCTCACAGCAGATGATGATATATAAATGGGGCTGATCTAATAGGTGACAGGTGTTACTTGACGCAATAGACGGTAATGTCTCGTGTAATGAGACAAAATTTTTTTCCGATAGGCTCACCCGACGATGAGGGGACCACATAAAACGAGGGTACCGGGAGTGAAATGTACGTCTCGATGTTCCGCATCGTATACCGACACCGTTGGTTGGTCTGCGACGCCATCAGATGAACGCGGTTGAGCTGACGGGCATGATCAGCTCGCGCAATTGCGTCGCGGGCATACTCGCTGGTGGAGGACGCATGAGCTGAGATGGCTGTGTCCAGTGGTAAAATCGGCTCTCTTCCGTACGATAAGTACAACGGCGAAAAGTCCGCTGTGTCGTGACGGGATGAATTATACGCAAAAGTTGCATAGGGTAAGGCAAGGTCCCAGTCTCGGTGGTCGGGTGACACGTACATAGCGAGCACATTTGTTAGAGTACGGTTAAAACATTGCGTGATGCTGCTTGTTTGAGCCTGGTAAGTGGTGGCCAGTGCGTGTTGAGTGGAACAAGAACGCAGGATGTCGTCGATAACTTGGGACAAAAATGTACGGCCACGGTCTGTGAGGAGTTGCCTCGGGGCACCATGAACCAATATAACGTCCTATAACAAGAAGTCGGTGACTGTCGGTTGCCCAGCTTGTCGGTAGAGCTCGCGTAATAGCGTAGCATGTAGCGTGATCTGTAATCACGGTTATCCATTTGTTTCCCAATGTTGATGTGGGAAAAGGACCGAGCAGGTCTAACCCAACACGGTAAAATGGTTCCGCGGGTACGTCGATCGGTTGACGATGACCAGCGGGTAGCAGTGACGGTGTATTACGACGTTGGCATAACGTATTGACGTACCGATAGAGCAAGGCCTGGCCAGAAGAAATGGTGCCGTACTCGCTCGTATGGGGGAGATAAGCCAAGGTGTCCAGCTGTGGGAGCGTCGTGAAGTTCGCTGAGGACTCAGCACCGCAAATGCTCAGACACCACAATGACAAGGTCAGGCTCGTCAGGTCAGAAATAGCGGTGGTATAAGACTCCCTTTTGAAGTACAAAGTAGCGAACGGAAGCGTCTTTTGGGGAAGATTTCATACGGCTGATGATGTCAAGCAGCCGTGGATCCCATGTCTGTTCTTCCCCAATGTTAAGGAAGTCGGACACTGACAAGACGGAGGGCTTCATGGGCGTGTCAGTGCCCTCAAGATTGTCGACAGGGTACCGGGAGAAACAATCGGCATCATGGTGCAGGCGGCCAGATATGTTGACCACCAAATAGGAAAACTCTTGCAGGCGCAAAGCTCAGTGACCAAGGCGCCCTGATAGACCTTTCAGAGAGTTCAGTCAGTAGAGCACGTGGTCGTAGGTAACTACTGAAAATAGGCACCCGTATAGGTAGGTAAGGCTGAAATTTCGCCACCGCCAAAACGAGAACTAAGCACTCACGCGCTGTGATGGAATAATTCAGTTAAGGGGCGAATAGGAGGCGGCTGGCGTATATGCAATAACGCCGTCATGGCCACGTTGTTTCTCAGTCAGCACTGCACCAATCCCATGTCCACTTATATCTGTAGAGATTTTTGTAGGAACAGCAGTGTTGAAGTGCGCCATGATTGGAGGAGTAGTGAGAAGAGCAATGAGAGGCGAGAATGCAGAAGCTCTTTCGGAGCCCCATGAAAACGGGATGTCTTGCTTGAGGAGCTGCGTATTCTCGCTATGGGCGGAAAATTTTTCACGAGGTGTCAGAAGTAGGAAAATAGCCTGATAAAGCTGCGTACATCCTTCACAGATCATGGGACAGGAAAATTTTTGAAGGCGCTGATTTTACCGGGTCTGGTTGTACGCCATTTGCGTCTACTAAATGGCCAAGTACTGTAATTTGGTGGCGTCTAAAGTGACATTTGGACGAGTTGACCTGCAGACCAGTGTGACGAAAGAAGCCTACATGAGTTTCTGATGTTGGTTAAAAAACGACGACGGCGTCCAAGTAGCACAAACAGGTGAACCATTTGAATCCTCTTAGCAGGGAGTACATCATTCGCTCGAAGGTGGAAGGAGCGTTACAAAGGCCAAAGGGCATGACCTTCAACTGATATAGGCCATCGGGGGTGATGAATGCCGTCTTTTCAAGGTCCATTCCATCTACCTCAATCTTCCAGTAGCCGGAACAAAGGTATGTGGAGGAAAAATAGTGGGACCCATAGAGGCAATCAAGGCCATCATCTATTCGTGGCACCTCTTATTTGGTAATTTTGTTTAGGCGTCGATAATCGACGCAAAAACGCTATGCACCGTCTTTCTTAGGGACTAGCACAAAAATAGAAGCCCAAGAACGGGAGGATGGCTCGATGATGTCCTTGGCGACCATTTGGCCGACCTTATTTTCAATAATGTGGTGCTCGGCCGCCAACACTTGATAGGGACGCCTATGAATAGGATGTTCATTATCAGCGTTTAGGTGGTGGGTCATACATATATAGCTTTCCTCAATGGATGGCCGCTGAGGTCGACAACGTCAATGTAGAACAGCAGAAGCCAGTGGAGCTCGTCAGTCTGTTGCAGCGCTAACTTGGAAGCGATAATCGATATAATAGCGCTATCGGAGCAAGTGTCAGATTGATGTTCAGCATGAGAGTTAGAAGGAGCGGCCGTCGTAAAAACATCTACCACGTTGTCATATAAGGTGCAGAGCAACGCCAAAGAGATCCCTTGCGGCAGCACATGAAGCTGGCAGCACGTAGCAATATGATGCCAATGGACCTTTTCGCGAGCACTCTGGTCTACATTGTAACACCGAGAGCGCAGCTGGCCTCTCTCCCAGATAACGCCATGCACTCTTATTCGCTAGACCATTCATGTCACTACACGTTTGGTGGCGACTTTCTTGTTTTGTGTTCGAGTGAATGGACTAACACACACTGATGCAAAAACATGAGACGGACGTCTATCTGTCTGTGCTGTTTGGCCTGTTTTGCTAAGATGTGTGGCTGAAGTAGCGAGTGCGACAATACTGAAATACTAGTCTCGCATATTTGGTGCCTTTATATATACTGTTTTTGCGAAAAGTTAGTCACAAACTCTCGTGTTTTCCCCTTACACAATAAGTACTTTCAGTGCATTTGCCTCTTGCACCACCATACGTTACCCGTAGCCACTAAAACACCTTACTCACTGTGATAGGAGAGCATCTGATACAATACCAATGTGGGACATTTAATTAGTGAAGCCGGCTGACAAATGAGAGGGCGCACTTGCGAATTTAAAGTTTTGTGAGTTGCTTGATTGATATGTGGGGTTTAACGTCCCAAAACCACGATATGAATATGAGAGATGCCGCTGTGGAGGGCTCCAGATAGTTCGACCACCTGGGGTTCTTTAACGTGCGCCCAAATCTGAGCACATGGGCCTACAATACTTCCGCCTCCATCGAAAATGCAGCCACCGCAGCCGGGATTCGATCCCGCGAACTACGGGTCAGCAGCCAAGTACCTTAGCCACTAGACCACCGTGGCGGGACAATCCCTATAGTCCTGTATGTATACATAATGGTGGTAAAATACACATATATACATATATGAATAGGTAAGCACCACCTCTTCTTGTCCCCATCATCACCCTTCATCTCTATTTCCTTCCCTTTTCCCTTATCCCCTGTGTAGAGTAGCAGGCTAGAGCGAACTAGCTCAGGCCGATCTCTCTGCATTTCAAATACATTCTCACTCTCTCTGTCATACATTTGTATTCAAAAACTGCGCTTTTTATAATTGGACAATGAACGAAATCAGTGGAAATGAGCAATTAGTTGGTGCTGAATGTGTCAGGGATGGACAATAGAGCTATGTTGTCTGACAGGTTATTACTTATAGTAATAGCTCGTCGGAGTGCTGATTAGTTGTGTGTTGTTAATTTGGGAGGTTTAACGCCCCAAATTCACGATATGATTACGAGAGATGCCGCTGTGGAGGGCTCCGGAAATTTCGACCACCTGGGGTTCTTTAACGTGCGCCCAAATGTGAGCACATGGGCCTAAAACATTTCCGCCTCCATCGAAAATGCAGCCGCCGCAGCTGGGATTCGATCCCGCGACCAGCGGGTCAGCAGTTGAGTACCTTAGCCACTGGACCACCGTGGCGGGGCAGTTTTGTTAGTTCGGCCTATGATTTTCAGTAAACGTAAAGGCGTGCTTGGTGCTTCATTATGCACGTGGAAATAAACTATGGCGGCCACCGTTATTCGGCTCACAATAAAAAATGATAAAAAATAATAAAGCGCCATGTCTGTGCAGTTACTGTTGCCTCACTTTATTGCTTCTCAGAATTGTGTACAGTTCATTAAAAGTATTAACCTTTCGCACGTAATTTTTAATCCCACGCAATCTGTCGCCATCGTGGTTGAGTCCAATTATTTTCTCCAGAACAAGCAAACAGGAACTCCACTAGTGACAGGCAACCCTGTTCGCGTTGTTACGCTAGTGAAAGAGAAATGCGAAATTTGTAAACAGTGTACAAAATAAATAAATAAATAAATAAATAAATAAATAAATAAATAAATAAATAAAATGGTAGCGCTGTTACTGTGGTATATATAGCTGGCGAAGCATGTCAGCTGTTGCAGTTGCTGCAGGCATCCACACCGGGTGCTTGTGCAGTCGCTGTGAGAAGATGAAAAAACCTGTTCTAAAAATAATAACAATTATAAATGCATTTATGAAAAAAGCACCCATTTCAAAGATCCTTAAGCTTCTTGAAACTTCCTTAATGTGATTTACATAAGGAACGGCGTCGCACCCGCTTTGTCTGCGAAACCCTGAGATGAAGACAAGTAAAAGTAGCATCCCGCGCGGTTCTTCGTCGTAATGAAGGATCGTCTTGTAAGTGGAACGCTTAGTCACTACGGAAGAAACATTTCATCCACTTCTCTTTCATTGCGACCGCGTCTCTGGGCGAACAGCCAGTTGAGCATGACCAAACACTTTATGTCTTGCATCCTTCACACTATTTCTTTCTCTAGCCCATGCCTGAATTCAGCAGTCAACTTCAGTAAGCAAGAAAAGAGAGAGACATGAATGTACAAAGAGAGGGAAAAAACGCACGCGCGAGTACATGTATGATTAAATTTACTCAGAATAGGGTTCTGTGCGTGGCGGCTGCAACGGTAATGGTCTTGGCATATATGTAGTGGCAAAAGCCAGTGTCGGGACACGCAGTTTTGAAGACCGCCGATAATCTCCTCTAACACTTCGGTTATGTGTGCGGAGATTGTTATCAAGTTACGTAGTTTTTTTTTTCAGAGAAATGTTTCGGAACGACAGGAGTGCTATACCATGCATATATCCGGATATAGGTGGGCACCAATAAAACAAAATACTTGGCACTTTGTGCATTCTGTGCAAACACAAAAGTAACGGACACTGTGTAAGTCAGAGTAGCATCGGAGCGTGGCCTTCAATACCTTAGCGAATGTTATTGCTAAGTGGTTTACTAATGAGTTTTAAGCGCCTTGCCTTCAGCACTTGTACGAAACACTTGTTTCGTTCCTTCGCCATTGCCGAACGAAATCAAAATTGGTTGCGAAGAAGGGGGGGAGGGGTTACTGCTTTCAGCCAAATGGATGTAAAATTACGGGACATTTGTCCGTAAATATTGTTTCTCTTTTTTCTTGTGATTTCCGTCGCCAGCAATGAAATCAATCAACCTACATGAGTGTCCGGTTTGTCTCTCGTGTATTGAAACTTTCCGCGTCAACTTGGAATAAACGACAACTCAGTGGAGGTTTTTGGGAGTTCTGAAATGCCGTCTTGGAGTCTGAACACTGTACATATAAGCTGAACAGGCTCAATATTAGCTGATAATGCCGCTTTTTAGCCATCTTTGTTCAATCGGTCTGTTTGCCAACAGATACCAACAATTATTCGAAACCATTAAAATACTTGGAACCATTAACCAGCCTTTTAATAAGACGACAGTCTTCGTTGATATAAAATAGCGTATGCGTCGTTTGATTCGGATAACGTCTTCGAGATAGGCAAGACTGGCACATCTAGCCTATCACCAGTCAACGCACAAATTCACCTATAGGAGACAGCCCTGCTCAAAGCACCTAATTTAAAGGCATTCTTTTTAGAAATGTGACATGAAAGGCAACGATATAGACAGAACAGAAGAAACTCCTACCTCAGCGCAGCGCATACTGAAATCCTATGCTTTTCGTTAGGGCTACGCGGCATGTATCTTGCGAAGTTAGATTAGTTCGCAGCTAACGTCCGTAGCAGTATATAGGTGGTAGTATAGCAGTATACACACTTCTTCCCACGAGTGTGGAATCGGACGCTTGCAAAAAGCACGGCTTTAAAGTAGGCGCCCATATGCTATAGGTGCAGCACTTTTTTTTTTCGTTTGTGCGGCTAAACTTCACAGCAGATTAGACGGAATATTGTCTGCAGTTTAAAATTCAGAAGAACCACATATAAAACGTCACTGCGACCGCATGACAGATCTTGGAACAGTGCAAGTTTGACTGCGTGCCCGAAAACATAAGCGGACCCTCGAGTTAAGACATGTCTATGTACCGTTCCCGACAATGTCGGCGAAGCACTTCGCGTAAATCCTCACACCTGCTTTGATGGCATTTACGCTTCGACAAAGCCTCCAATGTGCGCGCAAATATAATGCAAGACATAGTCGTTAGCAGAAATGCCAACAGCGAGGGAGCTGTGGCAGTGCACAATGGTATAGCTCCAAGCGACTTCCCAGCTAAGGATCTGCGTTTCTTGTTTTTGTCTTTTTTAATATTCTTTCAACCAAGGCAACAGCTGTCAACCTGACTGCTTCATCGCCCCCTCCCCTCGAACACGTGACGTACGTTTGCTAGTAAAACAAAGCCCCTCCATTCGCCGCAGCCACACTTGTTTCGACACGGCTGTTGCTTGTGTTACT
Organism: Rhipicephalus annulatus; assembly: GCA_013436015.1. NCBI lineage: Eukaryota > Metazoa > Arthropoda > Arachnida > Ixodida > Ixodidae > Rhipicephalus > Rhipicephalus annulatus. The sequence goes on along the minus strand of WOVY01010063.1, from coordinate 18,356 downwards.
TGTTGTCGGGGTGCAGCAGCACAGGGAAAGCGCTCCTGCCTGGATAGCATGGGGAGCCATGCCCTTTCGGCTTCCGAGTGTGATACACCATTTTATACGTCACACTGCTGGCAGCTGGTGTGCTTGCCGCAAGTGTAAAACGCAAGCAAAAACTTTCCCGCCTCGCTGCCGCAGCAGCGGCGGCCCGGTGACTCATCAAAAGAGGACGTTGGCAGTCCCGGGTTGGGGAGCCACTGCCAAGACTAGCCTGACATTTGTTTATAAACAGGGCATTGGTCCTTGAGAGCAAACTTCGGAGCGGTCAGCCTGTTTGCGCACACTCCCTGCACTAGATGCCCGGCCCGCCGCGCTTCATTGGCTGCAGGTTCCCTGCCATTGCGCTTCACACTTTGCGCGATGCTCGGCGTTTTGCTCGTTCACGACCCGAGCCGAGAAAACGACGAGTATGGCAGCATGCGAGCCCTACCGGGTTCCGCGTGGTTAAGTGAGCGTTGTTCCATCGGCAATGTACTAACGAGCACTTTTTTTCTGCTGTGCGGGTTTGCTACAGTTTGCAAAAAAACGCGATTCTTTGCAGCTTCCACGGCGTAATTTCACCTTTCGTTGATTGTTTGTTCCATAAGCGCATCAGCGAGTATGCGTAAGAAAGCCCAAGAATGGTAACAGCCGAGTCCATTCGGGTGCCCTGCACGTGGGAAAAATTTCAAGAGGCATATTGACGCAATGGTATGTAATTCAGAGATTCCTATCACTGGATTACATTCACCTCTAATCGTCCCCCGTTCTTGACAGGCCAACCTAACGACATAGTAGGTGTTCAGGCGCTTACATCAATGACAGATCGATTTATTTGATTTATAAGTGAGGTTTATTAACGTCCCAAAACCACCATATCGTTATGAGATACACGTAGTGGAGGGCTCCGAAAATTTGACCACCTGGGGTTCTTTAACGTGCATCCAAAACTCAGCACACGGGCCCACAGCATTTTCGCCTCCATCGAAAATGCAACTGCCACAGCCGAGATTCGATCCCACGAGCTGCAGGTCAGCAGCCGAGTACCTTTGGCACTAGACCACCATGGCGGAGACCAATAACAGAAACGAATGGGCTAAGAGTCGGTTACAGTATCTCAGTCCAGACATTTTCGACGCTAAAACTGGGCTGTCCGCATCTGGAATACGGAATAATTGGAACGCCTGTTTGACGACCTTGAATAATGTCACTATGTTTGATGACTGGATGACTTTCCGGCTCACCAACTGAGAATTGACTTATCTCATTGAAACTTCGATTCTTCTCGAAATTGAAGCTTTGTAACTCTCTACACATTTCTAAGGAGGGCCAAACACTTTCACGAAATAAGCAAGGGAAGAGCTTATTTCTGACGAAGTTGCTCCGCCTGCCCCATCATAAAAACTGACATAGTGAACTTACCTGGACTGAAATATCCCCTGCTTCGTTTTCCGCAGCAAACGGTGGCGTCATTCCTGAATATGCGAAATTTAAAATTGCTCGCGTGCTTACGCATAACATGATAACGAGAAAAATTTTCTGGTGCTGGGATGCCGTTTTATGTTTGTTGTTTCGGTGCTGCCTGCCACCATCACTATACTTTACTCAAGGGCCATCTGCATTAAAGAACTGTAGCTATACGTTAGGAACGTGGCAAAGGACATGAATTATTGTTCAGTCTATCATGGCGTGAAATATAAAAAATACTAACAGCTCACTTCACGCAAGAAGTTGCAGCCACCTCACATACGATACGTGTGAATTTTATTTACGTGAAAATTTTATTTATGATCACTTTAAGAAAAATCGCCCTTTCGGCAGTCTACCGTTGCGTCATGCGCAGTCCTTCCGACGATCAAACATAGAAACGCATGATGCAATGTCTGCTTCATTTTTCAACGGATTGACGAAAAAAAAAAAGGAAAAGCCAAATAAAGGTCATGAAGTGGCCCTTAAAATCCATCACTGCGTTCGCATCGCCTTTAAGAAAAAGCGTAGCTGACGTCACCCAGTATAACTAAAATGAGCTGCTTTCTTTCTGTTTTGCGATTTTCCGCCAACAAGGTTAAACAACGCCTGATGGCTCTATTTTCGCTGTCCGCATTAATCTAGCGTGTGCGCGTTTCAAGATCTAACCCTTGCTTCAGCTGGGCGAACGAGGCAGGCCATTAAGCTAGGCTGGAGGTGCAACGAGCTTTGTGTAACAAGACTAGGTCAGTAAGAAATTAAACGTGAGAGGCGTGTTGCGCACGCACTAGGATTTTTTTACCTCTCTCTTTTTTTCTCGTTTCCTCATTCCTAAAGAACCACGAAGGAAGATTTTCGAAATAATGCTGTAACTGTTTGAAGACTGATCACAAGCTCGTCGGACACATGAAATGAATGGCAAGTGAAATGAAACTGCACTCGCGCTTGAGGCAGGTAAAAAGATATGTTGCGACAAAACTCAAATACCTCCTATAAATAACGTCCTCCTGTCAGAAACTTCCTCCCAAATCAGACCGCGTATTAAAACTGAATCAAGGACGAGGTAATGCGATAGTTTTACCAAACACTAGAATTTCCGCAGATGCTCTGTTTTCGTACTGTCCTATGATCCAGCCCGAGTGCTACGGGCATTGGAATGGTTGTTTGCACGTAATGTTTGAATTTGTCAGCATTTGAGAAGCATGCGGGATCACGATGAAATATTGCGGAACTGCGTGCGAGAATAATGGTATGCGCCACGCCGACATATGTGAAAGCCCTGAGGGATTTCAGTGCGCGCCCTTACATATTCATCCAAAGTGTTGCAATAGGGTAATCAAGAATTTGCATTCTTAAACAAAAAAAAACGTCATACTGGAGGGACTAAGTTCGTCTTGTCAACTGTTAAGCAAGTTGGTATTCGTTTTTTTATTTTTTTTCTCTTCCTTTTGATTCCCTTCTTTTGAACACACGTGCCACTGCGAAGAGAAAAAAAAAATCGCCAATCGATAAGAGCAGTGGGGCGGTGAAAAAAGACTGCTTGCGAAGTTAATTCATGCTGGTCCTCACTTTTTCCAACAAAATGACTCGAGGCGAACGGTAAAATAACAAAAAAAATTGTCTTGACAAGCGATGTCGCTGATTAAAGTAAGCGTCGGAAATCACACCTATCCTTCGGCTGCATCGTCTTAATCTGAGTGCGACTGTGCTTTCGAAATGGGCTCTTGCCGTACTGCTAGATTGATTGTACTTCGTGGATAATGGCGCTTCTTTTTTTGACACGCGTATTGAACATGTCGGGGAGGACTCACGAAAACTTGCTCATACGCCAAGGTCACCGTGAGGGGCCGAACACAGGAGTCTTTTCTTCTGTCATGCTTAAAACGTGCGGCACTGTCGAAGCATTAGGTTGGGTTTCTGATCGTCCGTCGCAATATTAGTGACAATATGCATAGTCAAAAACGTCACCGCTGTTTGTTGGCACCTTCCACCTTATGAAGTTTCTTGATATCGCTGCATAAACGCCAGGAGGAGTGATCTGTGTGCAGCTACTGAATATCAATCCGTTTTTCTCCTTGACCTTCTTTGAAATTTTGCGTCCTGCTTAAATGACCTAGTATGACTAAAATACATAAGCAGATAGATATTAGGGGCGAAGGTCTTAAAGCCATGAGTTTATTTAAGGCTGTTTGTGACCGCTTCTTAATCACCTAGTTGTATGACTCACTCAGCAGGTGGCACTACCGTGAATGACTAACAGACAGACGGGCTGACGGACGAACGTAGGGATGAATGAACAGACACATGGACGGAGGCAGGGACTGACACATGAACAGACCCACGGACGGACAGACGAACAGAAGAAGAACGAATAGACGGACGGAAGCACGGATGAACGGACAGAGGGACGCACGGACGGACGTTTCGCCCAACTCATCATCTTTCACTCCGTGAATATGCTATGACTCCGTGAATATGCTATGATTTTCTTCTAAAACCAAGTACTGCGTGCTTTCCTTCTCTCACCCCGCTGCGGTGGTCTAGTGGCTAAGGTACTCGGCTGCTGACCTGCAGGTCGCGGGATCGAATCCTGGCAGCAGCGCCTGCATTTCCGATGGAGGCAAAAGTGTTGTAGGCCCATGTGCTAACATTTGGGTGCACGTTAAAGAACCCCAGGTGGTCGAAATTTCTGGAGCCCTCCACTACGGCGTCTCTCACTACAATTTAGTGGTTTTTGGGACGTTAAACCCCACATATCAATCAGCGTGCTTTGCTTTGAAACAGCGAATCCTGTTTAGGTTCGGTGTTTCTGCATACAGTGGCACTGTATATACCACTTGTTTGGGATTGTTTTAGAACGCTGAGCCTCCACACGTTAGCCTAACTTCTTCTTCTTCTTCCTATTATTATTATTATTATTATTATTATTATTATTATTATTATTATTGCGAACGGCATGCTGTGTATTCCAGTGACTTCAAGCTCCCTCCGATCTTGCCGCGAGCAACGCGTGACACCAAACTACCCGCAGTGCGTCGATTCGTGGCAGGGACTGATGGCGTGCCGATCGCCGGCGGAACACGCGGCGCAAACCTTCGCTATAGGCGCCGCGGCAACAGGGCGCGCGGTCAGAAAGGCCGTGTGCAGCAGCTGTTCTGCACCCATCGAGCTCTAAAATTAGGCCTAGACAACAGCCAGCCAGCGTGTACGCCACGGTTCGGCGCGAAGCTGATCTTTCAGCGCCGAGCTCAGCTCACGCTCTCCGAAAGCCGTGGTGTGACCTTCAAATGTTGGGCGACCTATAAAAACGAGTTCTTTCCCGTGCTACCGTTGTAACTGCCGTGTGAGTGAGCTCTCTTCGTTATGGGAGCTTTAAATTTCGCTCTTTCTACGCTTTGAGCAGATTCTTCCTTAAGATTTATTGAGGGCGCGCGGACTGCGGTTTGCATCCTCCACGAATGCCCTGGGGCGTTCCATGTCAGCCAGTTGCGCAGACGATTCGCACACGTATGCAGCGTGTCTCTTTAAGGTTCCTAGAGTTAAATCAAGCTGATGTTGGTCGTTCACTGCTGTGCAGAGCGCGGCAACTATGTGAGAAGCATAGAATGCTTCTCATTCAATACTTAAATTTTGCCTTCAAAACAGTGGGTTAGCAGATAACAAAAAGTGAATTTTAGTTGCATGCCCTACACATGGCTAAACTTCAGGGCATCCAGGCACCAATAATTATCATACATAGCAAATATGTTTCACCCAGCTAGTGCATGAATAAATAAAAGATAATTTTTCTTATTGAGGCACATATACTTTCTTAATTCAGTCAATTTATCCGTGGATTACAAAGCTTTTTTTCAGGGAAAATAAAGCCAACAGATAATAAGCCTGAGGGAATCAGAGCGGTATATTACTTCTTTTATATTAAGAGAAGTATGAAAATGGCTTTGACTAATAAAAATGTGACTTCGCCAGCCTTGGTTTCTTTTTTTTCATTCTTTTTCAAAAGACAAAGAAACATGATGATGCTAGTTGCAAAAAGGCAAGTTGATGATGGAAATCTCTTTGAAATTGATCTCCTTGGGCGAAAGAAAAAGAAAAGGTTTATCATATCGCTGAGTTTTCTGTAGCCACTTTTAGTGCTTTACTTCTGAGACAAAAAGACTTCCTCTTATTAGAGCTACTCTACCATACGGCTGCCCAATATGCGCTTCATAGCGTTCGGAAAGATTGGCTGGTTATCTCCGGGCCTCGTGCACTTGTTCCTGAAATTCCTCGGTAATGCTCCCGGCGGCTTAACAAACAACTGCGCGTATCGTAATCCTCTTCCTCCACGTGTATACAAAGGGAGCATCTGTTGGCTTCGGCAACCTCATGCGCTGTAAATCCTCCCATAGATTACGCGTCTTCTAGGGGCAAGCCTTACCAATCCAACACCCGGCACCAGCGCCTCTTTGTTGCTTCTTCCGGAAGACAGGTGGCAGGCAACTGTGGGTGGAGAAAAAAAAGCTAATTACTCCGAAGAAATCTAAATGCTCTTTTGCTGATTGCTGGACGGCGCCCTATCTGGTCCGCTGTCACTATGGGTGACCTTTTGGCAATGAATAGATTCGGTTTCACTCGAACCATCCCCTTATCATTCGTCGAAGCAAAAAATAACGTGAAAGAGAGAGAGAATGGAAAGCTAACCTGCAGACAAAGAAGAAAAGCCGAGTGCCGCTCGAGTCAGTGCATACGCCATTGAACACGTTGTACGCGTTTTATCTATATTGTGGCTGACGCTGCATGCAAGTCGCAAGGAAACAAGAGCCACTTTGTCCTCGCTGCCGGTTCTTGCTCGTCTTAGTACAGCGGGAGGGCAGTACAAATAATGCTGATACTATGACGAAAGAATTGTTTCCGCAGCTCACAATAAGAGCAAATGTAATCGAGCCGGAACGAACTAGAAGCAAGGAAAAGATCGCTCAAGCTAATGAGCCCGCCGGGGATTTCGTTCATCAGACGCACACACTGACAAATAATAAGTGCAAGTGGAACACTTGAGTGAAAAGTCGATCGAGCAGATACAACGTGGAAGAGAAGCCTGTGGCGGCATGTAGCAGACTAAATATATACACTTCGGCTAATTTAAATCTTCCTGCCCTGCGTATTTCGTTTGGGCCCCTTTCTCTCTATTAAAAACGGGCATGGAGTACATCACGACCGAAAAAGTCACATCTTTGCTGCAAAAACGAAGCAATGAACGCGATAACAAAAAATTGGAAGGTCATGCGCAAAATGACTAGCAGGTCAAAACGTGCCCCACATTTATCACGCACAAATAACGCATGAAACGTACACTCGGGTACAGATAAATTTGAATAAGCGTCTCAGTTGTTACTTCACTGTGCGACAATTGCAGTGACCGTTGTGTGCCCGGTAACTACAACAGAATCGTTCCGGTGAAAGCCGAAGGCCAGCCAAGACGTACGATGCTCCCCATCGCGAGATAAGGGCACGCGAGTGAGCGTCGACCCCCTGCTCTCGGCGGGACAAACTGCACGTTGAAGATAAGAGCACGCTCCGCCGCGTCGTAACGATGTGGCTACGCTCGCTAATTGCGCCATCTTGCTGGTAATGCTGAAAATACAATATTACCCCCCCCGAGATGCTCGTCACAGCGGTAAGTGGTAGATATGAATAGTTTGCCGTTTGAACGTTCAAGGACGTGCTCCTCGTGGATCAGTGGTATCAGTGGACGTGCTCCTCGTGGATCAGTATATATATATATATATATATATATATATATATATATATATATATATATATATATATATATATATATATATATATATATATATATATATATATATATATATATAGCTCCACTGATTTGGAATCCGATGCCTGCGTTTTAGCCATCACTGACTTTTTGAACGTGGCTGACGAACAGCGCCGAGATCCATCGTTGCTCACCATCATTGACCGCCTTCAATCGCGTTATGCTGACCCTTCTCTTAGCAGATACCTGCTTCAAGACAACATTTTGTACCGCCGCAACTTACACCCCGACTGGCGCGGAACTTTTACTCGTCGTACCGCATCACCTGCGGAAGGATGTTCTGCGACAATTCCACGACGCTCCAACTTCTGGACATCTAGGAGTCTCCAGAACTTACGACCGCATTCGACGACGAGTATTCTGGAAGGGTCTGTACCGCTCTGTTCGCCGTTACGTCACATCTTGTGACCTCTGCCAGCGCCGAAAGAAGCCTACGACTCCCCCTGCCGGTCTTCTTCAACCTATTGAAGTTCCAGCCGAGCCATTTTATCGAGTGGGGTTGGACTTACTAGGTCCCTTTCCTACTTCTACAACTGGAAATAAATGGATTGCAGTGGCCACAGACTATGCCACTCGGTATGCAATCACTCGAGCGCTACCAACCAGCTGCGCAACCGACGTTGCCGACTTCTTGCTGTACGACATTATTCTCCAGCATGGCGCTCCGACTCACCTGCTCACAGACCGTGGTCGCTACTTTCTATCTCGTGTGGTTGATGACCTACTCCGATCTTGTGCTACCCGTCACAACTTCACCACATCTTACCACCCTCAGACTAACGGCCTTACGGAGTGCCTAAACCGCACATTGACGGACATGCTTTCCATGTACGTATCTACCGACCACACTGATTGGGACATAGCTCTTCCGTTCGTAACCTTCGCCTATAACTCGTCGCGTCATGAAACAGCGGGCTACTCCCCTTTTTATCTACTCTTCGGACGTCATCCCTTACTGCCCTTCGACACACTGCTTTCATCAGACCACCCATCTTCCACTTCGTACGCTCAGGATGCGATCACCCGGGCCCTCACGGCACGCGCGGTAGCGCGCGCTCGGTTATCGTCGTCGCAGACAGCACAGAAGTCCCTTTACGACCGTCGACATGGAGATGCCGTTTTTCCTGCGGGATCTCTTGTTCTCTTGTGGCTCCCATCTCGACGTGTTGGCCTCTGCGAAAAACTACTATCGCGATACGCCGGGCCCTACCGAGTCATTCGTCAGGTCACACCTGTGACCTACGAGATTTCCGCTACCACAAACTCATCAGCTGCTGCACCCAGAACGGAAGTAGTCCACGTTTCTCGTCTCAAGCCCTACAACACCGACTCGCTCATTTAACAGGCACCGAGACGGTGCCTTACGGGCCGGGGTGATGATACGTGTATGAAACTGTCACCCCGACACAGCTGAATTGGCACCCAAATGAAGAAGACGACAACGTGGTTGTAGTGGGTTGGACTCTCCAGCTCCTCCCGTTGGCCTGCATGACTGTGCGCTCTTTAAGCCGTTAGCAAGACCAGCTCTCGGTGAATAAATCTTCCCCGTAACAATATATATATATATATATATATATATATATATATATATATATATATATATATATATATATATATATATATATATATATATATATGTATATATATACGTATACATATACGGTGAGTGCTGGCGACGTCAACGCCGGCGGAAAAATCCAGTCGAGAGTGTCCATATAATTGCTATCGCAATAATTGTTTGAAAAGAAATAGTGACACAGACCACGCTGTGAATGCCTCCGAGAGAGAGAGAGAGAGAGAGAGAGAGAGAGAGAGAACTTTATTCAAAATGGCAAGTTTCAGAGGAATTATATCTTCTTCCCTAGATGGCAGCTAAAAGTCCTTGGGCCCTAGCGGCATCTTCGGCTTGCCTGATCACTTGTAGCTGGTCATGCTTGTTTGAGCTATGCAACGCGATCTCCCACTCGGCGATGATTTTATTTTACTTCATCACTCACATGTTTATTTATTTATTTATCTATTATTTATTTGGTTTCTATACACAGAAGACACAAGACACAGAGGAAATAGGGAGGAAACAGTCTGACTACTAGGGACACAACGCATGCCTGCACCTACGGGAATGACCCATCACTCGTATAGGCACATTGAAAACATGCATAGACACTATGGTGATTCCTTGCTCTGGTTTAACGCTGCTCATGGACTGATAAGATTAGGTCATTTTTTTTATGGAACGACAGAGGCACCAGGAAAGTATACCGTATACGCATTGACGCACTTTAGTCATTGAGGTAAGCCGTTATATGGGACTTCGATAGCGTTCTTCATTTGCCAAGAAGAAACTAAATAATCAGGCAGCTTTTTTTTCTTGTTGGTGCTGCTGCTTTTCCGGAAATTCAGAAGTATATTTTGCACAGTTTCTCGTGAGTGAAGGCGATGCTGTTTTAAACAGCATATTTTGATGAGGCGCAAATCTAGGGGTAACCTCATTCAGGTTAACGTGCCCCAATATACAAATATATACATACTACACAGGGCGAACACTTTCAACAGCTTTTGCTTTCCAGCGAGATATGTTTAAAGATATGTTGTTCGTTTTGTGCCGAAATGGCGATGAAGGTTCTTCGCTGTGTCTATAATAGTGATGTGAAGAACTCAAGCCAGTGTCGCTTGGCTTCAATGCCCTAACCTGTTGGTACAAAATATAAACAATAAATGGAGTGGTAGCAGTTAAATATCTCTCAATCAATTGAACTTTTGTGTCTACTGTATAAATATTTTTATGCAGTAGACAAAATTTGTCCGCACAACTTAAACATCATTACACTAATAATCAGTTACAAATTCATGCATCTGTGCCCACATAACTGTGTTAGAAACGAAGAACACCACACACATTTCCTTAAAATCACGCACGCTTGTGGGAGAATCACTTAACACAGTCTGGGACATAACTTTGGTGACGCCACCCGCTACCTTCTTGGCTCCATTGAACGACCAAGGCGTAAACTATACGCTTGACGCATGTCTGATGTGCTCCTGTTCTTGCTCAAGCGTATGGGTGACGATGTCATTGCACAAGGACGCCAGGTTTCAAAGATGACGCACATTCAGGTTCCTTCGATGAGTACAAAGTACAATGTGGGTGGTTGCATGACAATTCTTGGTGGAGAAATTTGTCTGGTTAATTCCAATAACGACTGAGACTCTAGCCTATTGAATAAGTGTGGAGTTCCCAGCACCTTGCAACCTTCTTAGAGATACAAGTGGCCTCTAACCGCAGGAAACAGAGCAATAAAAGGTCTGTGATGCACTTAGATGTCCGGGGTCGTAGGCGCACTACACGGAAGGAAACAGCGTGTCTTTATTCCTATCTGAAAAGACTGGGTGACCCATGAAACTTTTTTCGTGATTGGGATAGGGGCTTGCAGTTGTTCCTCTTGAATGAGGGATTCCCAGTAAGCGCGAGTAAGAAGCTGGCGTTGATTACGTCCTTGTCTTCGAGCACACCAACCGTCGCTACAACCGATTGAATGATTTAGTGAGGTCTTCGGACCGATGTTCGGCGCGGCCTGTCGGTTGCGCCAGTCTGTTGGAAAAATGACCAAACTTGATCATTTAGAGGAAGTAAAAGTTGTAACAAGGTTCTAACACAATCTTGCGTCGTGGTTTGTCAAGACACTATACTTTTACGTCGTCGAGACGTGAAAGCATAGTATCTATCAAAACTTCTTTTAAACGAAGTTTTGCTAGATCATCCGAGCCACTCGGCCAGGTTCCACAGCCGTACGTTCAAAAACTAGTTCTGGATCTATAATGCAATTCATATAACTGAGTTGAGCCGCTTTCCGAGATCCGTCCGTTCGCAGGTACCCCCGCTTTCGCGTCTGCACTGACGCGAACCGTTGCGTTCTTTGTATCCCTCCACTGCCGTTTCGAGCACGGCTGCTTTCGCCCACATTCCGGGCCTGATCGGATCCCATGGTCGGGCCATGCATTCAACTACGCGCGCGTCTTATTCACTCGTCTGTGGAAATATTCTCTGGTGCTGAAAATTCGCGCGAAATCATATTTTCTCGCTTCCACTCTTCCAAAAGAGGACGCCGTCGCCGATATTCCCGGATTCCCCGGCTCCTTTCCCACCACGGCTGCAGCGAGTGACGGCGAGTGTGGCGCAACTACCTTGCTCAAAGAGAGTTGTGTGTGAATGTGTGCCAAAAAACGAGCGAAGAGATTGACCAGCGTATCTGCTGTGGGGCCCGTTTTGTATCTGCAACCAGCCAGACTGAGTTCCTCCCTTGGTCTGCCACTATCGAATCGTCGGCACTTCTCGCTCAGCTCACATTTTCCGGGACCCTTTTAAGTCGAATGCGCTCGCTGCTTTCCCGCTGGCCGTAACGTGCTGACGCTCTCGCAGGAGTGGTGTGCGTCACGCTCTGAGAATCGTAGCTTCTGGGAAATGTCGTCTTCTATTATGTTCCGCCCTTCACGAGACTTTTACGTTGTTAGCCTGCAGCCGCGGTGAGCAACGGACCGTTACATTTCTCCTTCACTGGCCGCGTGCAATATTTTGCCGAGAAGATCTTCTGCTTCTTCGTTGGCTTTTACCGCACTTCCGACGACCGCCGCTCGTAGCAATGGCCATTCTGAGAAAATCCAAGAAGCATTTGCTGCAACGCCGCAACGAGTGTGTTCTCTTTTTCCGCGATATGTCGGTTGTTTTGTGAACAGCGACATTCTCAGTAATCGTTACGGGTGGGCCGCCTCTGTGCCACAACTAGCCATTCCATACATTGCGAAATCAGCATCACCTACTCGTAATTTGACGATTTCACTATTCGCGGCGAGATCTGGGCTATAGGTGGCAGCACCGTCCCCGCGCAAGTGTGGATAGGCGGGCGGCGGCGCGTGTACAAATACACGCAGCGGCGCTTCGTTGCGTGCAGTCTGAACCGATTGTCGGCGTATAAAATGCGTTGACTCCAGTTTACTGTTAATATCTACGCTCTTCTCTTTTGAATCGGTGCATGACGCCTGTGCAACGTTACATTACCCGCGAATAAAGCGCATTCTGCCTTACATATGATGCTCGCTCTGGGGGACTCTTTTTACGCTTTCGCCTTAAATCAGGCCTTTCTTGTGTTGTTTGTACGTGGTTATCTTGCGTTTGGCTTGCTACGCACTGCTGTAGCGTGACTGAACTTATTATTTATATTTTCGCTATCTGCATACTGCAAAAAAACAGAAAGAAAGATTGTAAAAATCCCGCATATCTGTGAGATTAGTTCAGTACTACCGTTCGCACCTTATACAATTTTAATTTTTTTCTCATTCTGTTCATAACAGGTGGGACCATCAATAAGCGTAGTCAGGAAAACTTAGTGGCTGATGGTCTTTTGCGCTACACTGCGTTTACCACGTGTACGCACATGTTCTTGCACCAGTGAAAATCTTACATAGGTGTTCAGTAGAAAGCTTTCATCGATGGATTACGTGCAAGGTCGGGACTATAGGGCTCGTTCTTGAAGTAGTAAGTTGAAAAAAAAGAAATATATTGATGTTGCCAAAAAACAGGGCTCACCCGCTTGCGGTCATGAGCACGCGCGGATGAGATACGTTGACGCTGTCGGCGGCGCACCACGTTTCATCTGCTTATTGTTAGACTGACGTTTACTGGATTGGTGCCTAGCTGAAACGTTTGCCATAATCGTCATGTGAAGTAAATATTACGGTATACCTTGATGTTCCTGAAAGATCTTTGTTTGTAGGATCGTTCAACTTGAAGTAAGGCAGATACCGTATATCATGCTCGTATAGTTATCACCAGATTAGCAGTTTGCAACACCGCTTTCTGCGGCTGTACTGTTGACGAGCAGCAGAAAACAACATTTCTGCTGACGATAGGTGAAGCCGTGGCCTTAATTTTTGCACAAATGGGTGCCGCAGCTTCATGTTCACACGTTGATACGTTGTGCAGTACTCAGTTTTCCCTTCTTACTTTCACCATACGATATCTTGGCGTAGAAAAACAATGATGATCACTCAGCTATGTCGGTCACTTCCACTCATCACGTCTATACGCCACTGAAGACAGTGCGTACCCACAACGGCTAGGGCAAGTCAATGTTATATATATATATATATATATATATATATATATATATATATATATATATATATGGGGGGGCAGTTCTGCTGCAGGTGTTCTTTTGTGTATTAGTTGGATGACCCCATAGGGTCCCGATAGTTATTGACTGATAATTTGCAGATAAAAAATGTAGGGTCAGTTTAAAAACCAAAGTGAGGGCTTCGAGGGCGGCTTTGGCTGCTCTGTTCTTTCTCCGTCTGCTCACTGTTAAAAAATTGGGAAAACTTATACAGCTGTTTTGACGGTGCCCTAAAATCCAAACTTCAGGTCAAAACGTTCGGCTGCTTGCGAGTATGTTTATACAGTTTGACGTCTGCATTGTACTTGCGCGGGGTTGAGAGATTGCCCATGATGCAATCTCTCTTTTCCTTAAAAACTGGCCAAAGATTGCCAAAGTTGGGATGACGTGAGTGAAGGCAGACAGGGAGAGCAGTAAAAGTGCTCCAGTGTGTGTTTTTTTTAATTTTTGATCACACTGGATTAGATGCCATAACTATGTGCAGTTCAACAAGCCCACGATGTGGCGGAGAGGCTAGGCCTATTCGTACCGACGTGGGAGTGGCTCACTACGCGCTAGCTCACGCCGTAACGGAACTCAATAAAGTTTTTCTATACCATACCAATATCAGTGATCAACACTAAGCATTATATAGGATGAAAGTTTGAATTGCCACTATGTGCTTGCTCTGCCCAAACCAGAACTTTTGGATGAAAGTGTGAATTGCCACTATGTGCTTGCTCTGCCCAAACCAGAACTTTTGGACTCACTAATGTACAGCCGTCAGCGTCTTTAACACAAACACTTCGATTCATGGTCAGGGCTATAGTTTGATTGATGCCAGCCGCGAAGTTCTGGGCTCTTTTGCCAAAATAATATATACCTCGGTGAGCTTGAAAAGTATGTCAGCGTGTATGGTTAGCATCTTGGCAACAGAACCCAAACGTATACGTGGTGTCAGCGTTAATCAAACTGCTGCAGGACACACGGTGGAGCGTTCGTGTGAAAGGTGCTGACGGCTGTACATACATATTGTCACAAAGACACAGGCACGCGGGTACAAAATAGGGCGTTTACTTTCGCAACCCAAGGGCCAGAAAACGCGAACACCAGAGCACGCGCACACAGATCTACTTTGTTGTCCTCTTCAGATGCTGGCTACTATAGTTGCCAGCCTACCTTGCGTCAATTCCCCCCTTTCAAGAGAGACCGTCCCGGTCGATTGACTGAGATGCTAGAGGTGGCCATGAAAGAAAAAAAAATGATCACGTTAATTAAAAAAAACCACGCTGTTGTGGATAATAAGGAAAAAGTTCGAAGTGTTCATAAGTCGCGGGCATGGTACGGTTTCATCCGTACTACATGGACTACTTCTGGACGTGGACGTCTTCGGTTTAAACTGGTGTCGGAGCTTTGGGGAACTACCTCGTAATTCACGTCACTGAGGCAGCGCACAACTTCGTAAGGGCCAAAGTAGCGCCGCAATAGCTTCTCCGAAAGCCCACGATGGCGAACTGGTGTCCACACCCATACATAGTCCACCTGGTTGATAGTGGACGCTCCTTCGGCCTTGGTTGTAACGGCGAGCGTCGATATCTTGCTGCGCGCGCGAATGCGGTTCCGTGCAAGCTGGCGGGCTCCCTCGGCTTTCTCAACGAAGTCGTCAACGCTGTCATTTCCGTTGTTGTCCTGGTCTACAGGGAGCATAGCGTCTAACGGTGTTGTGACGCGACGGCCCATAAACAAGCTCGAATGGTGTTAGGTCTGTGGCCTCTTGCACAGCGGTGTTATAGGCAAACGTGACGTACGGCAAAATTTCATCCCACGTTTTGTGCTCTACGTCAACATACATAGATAGCATGTCGGCCAATGTTTGTTTAACCTCTCCGTCAAGCCGTTTGTTTGGGGATGATAAGCTGTTGTTTTCCGGTGGTTGGTGTGCGTCAGCTTGGTGACTTGTTGCAATAACTCTGCCGTAAATGCTGCTCCGCGATCGGTTATGAGAACAGCAGGTGCACCATGGCGCAAAACAATGTCGTGGACAAAGAATCTGGCGACTTCAACTGCAGTTCCCTTAGGCACAGTTTTGGTTTCTGCATAGCGAGTCAGATAGTCGGTCGCGACAATTATCCACTTATTTTCTGAGGATGACGTAGGGAAGGGACCAAGAAGATCCATTCCTACTTGCTGAAATGGTGCTCGAGGTGGATCTAAAGGTTGGAGGAAACCGGCGGGCTTTGCGGGTGGAACTTTACGCCTCTGACAGTCACGGGCAGGTGCGGACATAGCGCTGAACGGACGAATACAGCTGTGGCCAGTAGTACTTCTGTCGGATGCGCGCTAATGTCCGAGCAAAGCCTAAGTGACCGGCCGAAGGATCGTCGTGGCACGCCTGCAAAACTTCCTCACGCAAGTGCCATTGGAACGGCGAGGAGGAAAGTTTCGCTGGCTGCTCTCAAGAATTTCTCTTGTAGAGAACATTGTTCCGCAGGCAATACGTAGCCAACCACGCGAGAGTCGGCGTGGGACGACAACGTCTTCTCCTTGAAGATGCTGGATGACAGGAAGTAGCTCAGGGTCCTCACGTTGAAGCTCAGCCATCCGCACCACATCGACGATGCCAAGAAACGGTAATCTTGTTCAGTGTCAGATGGACGTCGGGGAAATAGGAGCACGAGACAGGCAGTCAGCATCTGTATGCTTATGTCCTGATCGGTAGACCACCGTTATGTCGTACTCTTGAAGGCGGAGGCTCCAGCGGGCGAGGCGGCCTGATGGATCCCGTAGATTGGCAAGCCAACAGAGCGAATGGTGGTCACTGACCGCTCGAAATGGCCGGCCGTATAGGTAGGGTCGAAACTTGCTAATGGCCCAAACGACTGCTAGGCACTCTTTTTCGGTGGTAGAGTAATTAGCCTCTGCTTTTGTGAGACTGCGGCTCGCGTAAGCGATCACACGCTCTGCGCCGTTTCTGCCATTGAACTAGAATGGCTCCGATTCCCACGTTGCTGGCGGTCTGTGTGGATCTCGGTGTCGGCAGTGTCGTCGAAATGTGCCAGCACTGGAGCTGTCTGCAGTCGATTGCGCAGGTCTACGAAGGCTTGTTGTTGTTCTTCCGTCCATACGAAAGGTACATCTGGCCGTGTCAGTCTTGTAAGAGGTTTCCGCAATTTTCGAAAATCCTTCGACAAAACGGCGGTAGTACGCACAGAGTCCAAGGAATCGCTGAACAGCCTTTTTGTCTCCAGGACGAGGGGAAATCGGCAACGGGCAGCCACTTCTCCGTATCTGGTCGAACACCCCCCGGCCGGGCTAACCACGTGGCCGAGAAACTGAGTTCCTGATAGGCCGAAGTAGCCTTTTCGGGGCTTGATGTAAGGTTCGCTCTCCTTATTTGCAATGAGGACACTTTTTAGCCTTGAAATATGCTCGTCAAATGTGGTTGAAAAACCAACGACATCATCCAAGTATACAAGACACGTCTGCCACTTTAGTCCAGCTAGTACAGTATCCATCATGCGTTGAAACGTGGCGGAGCGGAACAGAGACCGAAAGGCAGCACTTTAAATTCGTACAGCCGTCAGGCGTCACGAACGCGGTTTTCTCACGGTCGCCTTCGTCAACTTCAATTTGCCAGTACCCTGACTTGAGATCTAGTGATGTGAGGAACTGGGCGTGGCGTAGACGGTCTAAGGCGTCATCAATCCCGTGGCAGGGGGTAAACGTCGCGTTTCGTGACTTTGTTAAGCCGTCGATAGTCGACGCAGAAGCGTAGTGTGTTGTCTTTTTTCTTTACTAAGACAACAGGTGCCGCCCACGGACTTGTCGAGGGGTTGGATGACGTCATCATTCAGCATTTCTTGAACTTGACGCTTAATCACCTCTCTTTCCTTCGGGGACACACGGTATGGATGTTGGCGAAGAGGCCGCGCCGACTCCTCGGTAACAATGCGGTGTTTTGTAACGGTGGTACGCTGAACTTTCGATGCTGTGGAGAAGCAGTCCGAGAATTCCCTCACAAGGTTTAGCAGCCGCTTCTTTTCGTGAATCTGGCAAGTCTGGATTAACGTGAATGCGGCTTCCCAGGTCAGCACAAGCTTTTGCATGCGGTGAAATCGTATCCATTGTGCTGATATCGAAAAAGTCGGCTATTTCACTGAGGAAAGCGACAGTAGTCCCTCTAGGAACGTGCTGAAACTCATTGCTGAAGTTGGTCAGCAGAACTCGAGAGCGTTTATTCTCTAACCGAACAAGGCATCGGGCTATGCATATGTTTCGTTTGAGCAGCAGCGGGATATTTGCCTCAGCAATACCTTCATAGTCGTTGAATTCGTCGAAAACGTCGCAGGCTACCAAGGTGAACACGCTACTCTTCGGCGGTAACGTGACGTCATCGTCAACAATTCTCAAAGCATTGACGTAACTGCCGTGAGGGTTGCGCGCTAAAGCGTGTGCCGTAGAAAACGTCACTTGCGACTGTTGCAAATCAATCACGGCTCCATTATCACGCAGAAAGTCCAGTCCGAGAATTAGGTCCCTCGAGCAACTCGGCAGTATTACAAAATCTCCGAGATACGTAAATCCGTGAATACTGACTCGCGCTGTGCACCGCCCCACCGGAGTAAGAAGATGGCCTCCTGCCGTACGTATCTGCGACCCAGCCCACTGGGTAGAAACCTTCTTCAGCCTGCAGGCAAGACCCATGCTCATAACAGAAGTGTCTGCTCCAGTGTCATTAGCGCCATTACTTCTCGTCGTCCACAGTTACCGCAATGTTGATGTCACCACTCTTCGCATCCCGTTTGACTGCGTCTGTAACATCTTTTTGCTGCTGTCGCTGTCGTCGTAGTGGAGGATCTTCCGTAGAGTCAGCGTCAGCGGCCTCCACCCGGAGGTCGCTGAACTCAGTT